>VMBQ01001943.1:0-87007 GCA_007657795.1 Dreissena rostriformis
AAATGTAAAATATGTCAAATAATTGTGTGTCATGCAAAACATTAATTCAAATATTGTTTATTTCCAAATGCATATATTAAATCTCAACATATGCATTTCTTCATAAGGTTTAACAAATGAACAATTACTTAAAATTGAAATACTTAAGTGTTGAATAAAATTTCGAATACCAGTCTGACAATTCCTTGCAATGTTGAAGGCTATTTTGTATCGCGCCTCATGTGCTATATTTATAACACACTATAATTCAATTAATATAATGTCAAATTGCGTGGCGCACTTACATGAATATTTATTTTTATCCAGTCACATGCCTTTAAATCAGCCTGATAACCAGGTAACCTAATAGCCCAAAAGTAATTAGGCTAGTTGACCACGTGACCTCGAATATCCGTCAGTCGCTCTCCGGTGACGGACTGCTTTTTATCATTAAAACATTACACCGTTTCTTTTTAATGTTATCGTGAATATGACATATCATCGTTTTGTGTCTGCTTATAAATATATTACCAAACCAGCTTTCCGTATTTTTATTTTCATTTACATGATTACGCAATGTATGACGAATCCCGTGTGACGTCATTTCGGTGACGAAACATTTTGGGACAACAATATGCCTATGGAAGTGGTAAAAACGTTTACTGTTAAACAGTTAACTTTTTGTTTAAAACCTCGAACGAATCCAACACGTATTTCGGATTGTGTGTAATTCGGTTGTCATGCATAACACGAAGAACAGACAATGGAAGTGCATATAGTTGTTACTTTATTGTTAATAGCATTGGATTAAAGTTGTCATTGATGATTCAGGTAAGCGTGTCGTTTATTCTTAATTTAGTTTTTTTAGGACTCCTGCAAAACTTTAATAATGCCATCAATCTAATCTACAGCACAGTTTCAGCTGCAATCGATATTATATATTTTAATTATCCATATAATGTTCTACGTGCAATTATAATTATTTTCGATAATTTGTCTGATGTGTGACTCAATTTTATTTATAACGGTTGAATGTGCACTGAATGTGCATGTCATTTTGTTCAATTGAATCTTCGAATAAAATTAAGTTGTTGTTTTGCTGTTGCATTTTTGTATTCAATTTCCAACAATAAAAATATCACATTCTCGATTCGTTTTTTATTTCTTCTCATATTTTTAATAGGAAAGTATTAAAAGAAACGGTTTAATGTGGAACTCTTTTTTTACATGACACAATCGGTAGTTATTTGGTCGTTAGGCATATTGCGTACATGTAGGAGGCCCGATCAGAATAAATATTTTCTGTGTGTTGATAAAATGTGTTAACGGTAAATGTTTAAATGTGACATGATAACTAGAATAATAGGTTGGTGACGTTGATGGGGAATGGTTATCTGGCTCGGCCTTCGGCTCGACCGATAAATTCCTCCGCCTTGCCAGATAACCATTCTCCATCAACGTCACCAACCTATTGTTCTCTATATCAATGTGTTGTATGCTGACAGAAATTTCTAACCTTACAAAGTATGTAAACTAAATTAGTATCTGGAATCTCATCGAGAAACAAACGGCAACATTTTGTATTCATCTAACCGAGTTTTCGTTCTTTTTCTAGATGCAGGGTACACATCGAGTACTCCTACAGTTGTCCATGCTTGCGTGTTTGGTGCCGTACTGTTTCGGTCAGTCGAGTGTCAGTCTTACTGAAGACATGTGCATCAAAGCTTGCGATAATATCAACTCCCACAATTACCGCCTGATATGTGAGAGATGCGTGAACAATCCTCCAATTAGTTATGGCATGTGTACCAAAGCTTGCGATAATATCAACTCCCACAATTACCGCCTGATCTGTGAGAAATGCGTGAACAATCCTCCAATTAGTGATGGCATGTGTACCAAAGCTTGCGATAATATCAACTCCCACAATTACCGCCTGATCTGTGAGAGATGCGTGGCAAATCCTCCAATAAGTGATGGCATGTGCATCAAAGCTTGCGATAATATTAACTCTCACAATTACCGACTGATCTGCGAGAGATGCGTGGCAAATCCTCCACTGAGTGGCGGCATGTGTACCAAAGCTTGCGATAATATCAGCTCCCACAATTACCGCCTGATCTGTGAGAGGTGCGTGGGATAATACCTTCCGTACACTTCAACCTATTGGTACATTTCACATTAAAGCGCGGATCAACACATTGTCTACTTATTAGTGGGTTATCTGCAACTCCCACGTGGTAAATCCGCTACGTACTGGCGAAATGTGCATCCATGGGTGCGGAACACATTTACCACTTAGTTAATGGCCATTTTCAATAACGCCTATCGAGTACATAATTAAGACAACTGTCTTAGTTTACCAGATATTAACCTACATAAACCTGTTCCTTTGTTATTATTGTCTGCAAAAACATATTTACCCACGAACAGTCATATATTTGCCCACGAACAGTCATATATTTGGTAATATGTGTATTATAACTTTTGTTAAGTTGTATCTGGCTCTTTTTTTTATTTACACGTAAATACTTGTTAAGGATTCTGAATGTTCTCTTGTTTGTATTGTATTCATGTTAGTTAATAAAACTGTTCCTTAGTGGTTTAATGTGCTGAGTAACATTCCACGCGCCAGCTGTTAATCAAAGATTGTCCAGTAGAAATATGTTCATAGGGCACAGGCGATTGTCGCGTGCGGATGCTTACCAAATATGACAATAGTGGATTTATGTCCGCCGTCAGAACAATAAAGTTTTTTTTTGTAAGTTTTGCAAATTTAAAATTATAAGATTCTAACCAAATTGAAAACAGAAAGTATGGCCTTGGTATCTGACGCATTATCATAGTAAAGCAAAATTGCAACTTGCATCATTAATACAATCAGTCTATGTATTTAGCATTTATGAAGAAGACAGAATAAAAATAGTTTTAAAGGTAACTTTAAAACATGTAATTTACCTTAAACGGAACATAACGGATCTTATTTGTGAACCTTATCTGGAAAATAATACTATGAAGTAATATTAACATATTAATTTTACTTAGAAGTAATAGATCCCATAAGAAGGCCAAACACGATGGCATTTTATTTTGACAGTTTATTGCTATCTATAACCGTAACTTCTGATTGTTGTATGTGATGTATAGTTTTATTATCTATGCGACGTAGTTTCTTAATCCTGTAATTTGAATTCGATCTAACCATATATTAAATATAAATAGTATTTTCACATTACCCACACAGCATGACATCGACATTATGAATATAGGTATTTTTTGCAGAAACATCATATATGTTCGAGTTTACACCAAGTGTTAAACTCCAATGCGTGTGGAAGTTGTAGCGCGAAAACAATCTGTTACATTTAAAGAATGTCATTATTTGTTCAATGTAAACAGCAACGTATTTCGCATGAAACTTGTTGTTTTCAGTTAAAACACATATACTTCATGGACAAACAACAAAAAACACACACGAAAACGAAACAAAATCCCCCTACAACAATGAAAGCAAAACGGGATTGGCTCCAAGCACATGACACTACAAAACAACATATCAATATAATAATATTAATGTTTCAATGCTTCACAACTATGTTTAAGTCGCATTATTAATGAATTGAAAACAAAGTTTCCGAATTGCAAAACTATGATAATAAGTGAGTTCGTCCATCCGACTGGTTGTGTGTCCGTCCGAAAATTCCTGTCTAAGCCATACTTTGTAATATATTGATATATTTTAAAATATTTTGCCACAAATGTTAACCTATATGGAAGAATGTGTCGCATGCAACAACTAGAGGTGATATCTCAATGTACAAAGTCCAACTAGTAGGTCAAACTACATAATTGGTAAAAATTGAGCATTTCCATTCGTGTCTCGCCGTATTTAAAAAACCGTACAAAGACCAATAAAAATAACTTTACACAAATATTAAAATCAGTGAGAGGCTGTGTCTCATGCATAAACTGTGGCTGCAATCTTTAAGGACACATTTGCAAAAAAAAAACAATACGGTAAGAATTGTGGATTGCCATTCTTGTCTCAGTCATAACCTTGCCGTTTAAGGATGCATTTTATAATTATTTGGCACACACGTACACTTTTATAAGGTCTTTCGTTGCGTGAAATACTATGGGATCCACATAAAAGTGGACAGGTGTGCTGAATTGTTCAGCATTTGGCAAAATTAAAGTGAAACCAGGATTTTACAAACAATTTAAGTGAAACGTGAAATGTGCTCGTAAACTATACACCAATCATATTAAACTTGAACATATATTTTTCTTTGATAACTTGTATTGGAAGAATCCATGGTTATAAAATGATATAGCAATCCTATTTCATATGATCTCCCGCCTGCCGCTTCTATTATATCCGCTAAAGAGCGACACATAATTGAGTGAATGTTAGGCTTTGATTGTAATGAGGTTGTGGCTATACGTGTATGTTATCTGAATAAATTAACAGTAAACGAATTAATTTATTCTTCAATAAACTAGGATACAAAACATTACATTGGTATGTGAGGATAACCATCACATTACAATTTCGTAGTGTCATGTCTATTCATTTGATGTTCGGAAATGAGGCTTCTGCATTCATTTGTGTATTTGTGTGTTTTTGGAATAATTGTATACTGGTTTTCGTGTAAACAACTCTTCTTAAACGTATTGGGTATAAGCGCATCCCAATTTCTAATCTTGTTGAATAATTATTAATATTAATAGTTAAAAAAAGATAAGAGAAGTAAACGTGCAAATATTATTTTGCATATGTTATGCATCGGATCGAACAGTAAGCGCTATGAAAAGCCTATTTTTACCTTTAACATATGACATAACCTTGACAGATGCCATCTTGTATTTTGGGCGATCTTCTAAACGGTATTAACGTTTATCTTAAAATTTATAATTAATTAAAACGCAAGCAGCTATAGAGATTTAAATAAAAATGTAAATGTTGAAATTTCATTACAGGGAATAAGTAATTTTGCTTCTTGCACAAACTGTTCACAAGCCTACATGTTTTCCTATACAGGATATATGCGTAGGATAAATCCTGTTGGGCATTTTAAAACATCCGTTTGTATAATTGTTTTTTTTTAGCTTTATTATACTCTGCGTTTAAACAGTGAGTCTCATGTTTTTTTTTAAATATTGAAAGGGTTAAAACATACGGCGTTGATATTGGTTTATGTTGGTAAAAGATATTTAAATATGTAAATCAATGAGAAGCGTGTTGACAACGCGGATGCGTTTTTCTTCATTATTGTAATCTGAATCACACCCATACCTTTATGATGTATTGATCCAGCTTTGTTGCTTTATTTCTCAATATTATATATTTATCATAATTTATCAAAAGTTAAAACGCGCTAATACTATATGGAAAATGAATTTAAACATAGGGTTACGGGCCTAACGCGAATGCCCCATACATATCTTAAACATTTATACAAGCGCGTGCTTTGACTAGATATGTTTAAGTGCTTTGCCGTAAACAGCTATTTGACTCATATGCATGAAATATTAATAGTATCGTTAATCGTTGTGATTATGCTGACTACATTCGTCACGGTTATGGAAGAATTCTTAATAAATAAGCAAGAATTGACGTCTATAAAATGTATGTTTTGAACACAGTAACTACAGACACTAGTTATGTTCATATCTCTTTTTTAAAATGATGTACCCAATTGTGAATGAACATATTAGCATTCCCTGAACTCACCAATTTTTCTCGCACCGCTTACATAGGGGGTAACGTGACAAAAAAATGGCGACGTCCATGCCGCGACAGTTATTTTCCGCCGTTGTATACCCTTTATGACTTGTATCAATTGTTTTAAGGCCGCCCACGTTTCAGCCATATCAGCCAGAATGTGATAAGCGTCTATTTTGCATTAAAACTCACTTTATATCTCGAGTTTAATCGCTGCGAATGTTTATAGTGGAGCTGTAATTAGGTCACCCCGTTAAGAAATTTCGCAGCGAGTAATGTCCAGATAGATAGACAATATTAATACGAAATAATCGCAAATGACTTTCATGCTGATATGGCTGGTAAGCGAGCGGCATTTTTAAAGTTTATAAAAGAAACGAAGGATATAGCACAGCGAAAAATACCTGTCTCGGGATGGACGTCGCCATTTTGTTTGTCACGTGATTATCCCCTCTGGCTTTAGCATACACCAGAGCCCTCACCAGGTTGCCCTGCTAAATAAAATAAATGGCATTAAAAGAGAGTGTACGATAGTGCAGCTGGAGCACTGGCTTATGTAAAACCCAGTAATTTTTCTTATACCCATTATAATAAATCACAATATGATGGTTTTTCTTGGGTATTTGGTACGGAAACATCGGGAACAACAATTACTTTATGATCTAATATAAACCAAAGAACGAAAAAGCGATATGCAAACGGACCTTGGTTCTCTTGTTTGCAGTCCAATTTGCATTCTACATACAAACCTAGCGCATTGATTGTAATTTCAAATATCTTCGTAAGAGCAACTATTTGTATTAATATCAACTATCATATACAAGTCTGTATTTGGTAAGTTGGTTTCTGTATTCGAAATCATACAACAATATGGTTCAGCTTTACTAAATAATTACTATTGTAAGGATTGTATGTATAATCCTAAACATAGTTTTATCAGCAGAATGCTAACACTCATGGATTCTTACTTTCAAGAAGAGTAGATTTATGATGCATTTGCTTTTATTTTGGGGTTGAATAACTGCAAATTGATATCCCCAAATATTTCAATATTTTTATGTATTTGTAGTTGTTTTTTTTATAGTTAAAATCGAATGAACACGATGACACTTTAAACTTGTTAGATGTAAACTTACATATTTCGTTTTATGGTATTTCGTAATTCAACTCTGAATTTGAAGGTAATTTCCCTTGATGATGTTTGTTTTCNTTGCTGTACGACATCCCCGGAGATGTGTTTATGTCTCGATATAGATCAGTTGATTGTTATTGTTTTCAATCGTACAACATAAGCATACAGGCATGAGTTAAGTCAATAAATTGTTAAGAAAATCCGATATAAAGATTTCAAAACTTAAATAATAATTAGAAGATGTCAAGTTTAGTACCAAATGTGTGTATTTATAAATTATATTTCCCACTTAGAACAAATACTAATTATTTATTAACACCAGAGTTAAAGTGAGCTCAACACTGAACACTAACAATTCCACTATTTAACTGAAATAAAATATTTCTATAAATTAGTCGCACTATTTATTGTACAATGGATTGCACACATGAGAAAAGAATCAACATAATATGAATCGTGAAAATCTAGTTGTCAATATAAATATCAATGTGTGTTAGTATTATTTTTCATACAAGATTTGAAAGTGAAAGAGGTGTAGTGGATCAATTATAAAGCAAAGTCCTATACAAAACAAACAAATGAAAATATGTTAATGTGATGCTAATATTCGTTTACATTCGATGGCAAGAACGATTAATTTTAACTTAGAATTCTAACTTAAGTGGACTTTGTGGTTGCTACGAACCACGAATGTAAGTGTCCAACGAAATCTTTGCAGCCAGCTTTTTTAATGGCATCCGAATTTGCATCCTAAGCAGTTTTCTAGGATATATACCTACACAAACACAATGTAATGGAAGTGTTTATAGAAGCACACTTACGTATTAAGTGTTTATTTATGATGAAAAATCTAACCATATGGAGGATGCCTATCCTGTATAGAATATGCATCATGTATCAAACGAACAGTAAGGAGACAAACAGTTTGTATGCGAGTTACATTGTAATCTTTCTAAATTTCTTACATTCCACATGATGCTAATTTTACGTGTACTTGATTGCCATACATGTGTACAATCTAGCTACATATGCAAAAACGCTAAATACTTAATTACAGCGTTTTCTGAGATAAAGCCTTAAAAGGTTTTGACAGACTGACATCATACAAAAACAACTTAGAACAATAGGTGTTGTGTTAAAATATGTAAAGTTATGATTGTTGTGCTTAACACTTCTCATTTAAATATAAAAATTCATGAATTTGCATGTTAAAATCATATACAGTTTTGAAGATATAATGTTGACAAATTTGTGAGAGACAAACGGAAAACGACAACAACAACGCCAAACCTATATCCCTCCGACTTCGACTGGCATAGTGTTGCTTGACAAAATAGGAATACCCATACAATATCAATGGCATACATAAAATGTTTCAAAATTTTGACGCGTGGGGCATGATTGCCTATGGCATGTTCTGAGAGGATTCAACATTGACGAAGGGCTGGTGAAAGTCATTCAACAACTCTACGGAAATGCAAGCAGTGCAGTATTTCTCCACGGACTGCAGGGGGACTTCTTCAGGACATCAGTAGGCGTCCGTCAGGGATGTCTGCTCTCTCCCGTCATGTTCAACCTTTTTCTTGAGAAGATATTGCAGGAGACTATCCATGGTCACCATACCTCTATCTCCATCAGTGGAAGACACAAATTTAACTTGAGATTCGCTAAAGACATCGACCTCATTGGTGGCACCAGCAATGAACTTCAAGATCTCATCAACATTAGAGAACCGGAGCATACGGAATGGAGGTCAGCTGGGAGAAGACGTAGATAGCAAGACCTACACTACTGCAGACATCTCCATGAACGAGAAGCTAGAAGACGTGACCAGCTTCAAGTACTTGGGCGCATCCATGTCAAAGGATGGCACCAGTACCGCTGAGGTCCGAATAAGAATTGCCATGGCGACCGCAGCGACGGCCAGACTGAGCAGGGTGTGGACAATCAGTTTTATCAGCTTCCCCACCAAGTACAGTCTTTAAAAGTCCCTCGTAGTGTCCATCCTACTCTACGGCTGTGGGACCTGCACGCTTCAAGAGGAGATAGAACGCAGGATACAGGTATTTAAACATTAATTTCTCCGACAACTGCTCCGCATCTCCTACACGGAGCACACGACCAATGAGTTGGCCAATGTAACAGAGTGGACATCCATTTCCATAGAAGAATTACTCTTAGCAACACACATCAGACCTGACTGGAGGAGGATTTCCGTATCGTCGTCTCTCATTTTCACCCATCGGCCAAATCGGTCAAATGATTCATGATGATGATGATGATGATGGTGAAGTTTGAAAACTTTATAAACAAGTTTTATGAAAACACTAGGGATAGTTCGCACAATCCTTTTTTGACAAATGGTATAGTAAAGAAATATCACAGAACACAGATAAATCCCTTATATTCAAGGTACACACTACTCCTTTTAAATAATCTTTAAATGGAAGTTGCTCGTTTAGCATGTATTATCAAGATTTCAGTGATTGTCTATTCTGTAACAATCAGGCTCTCACGAATTTATTTAGTGTTTTTTTTTAAATACAACTTAAGTCCAATGCGATATTTGTATTTGTATGATTATTTTAGACGCACGCTTATTGCATACTCGTATTGTTCGCAGTATATGTATTATACCGACATAGAAAAAGCAAACTCGGTAAGAACGCAATCAGTAGACACTATGACACTTATCTTTTTTACGTATTGATCTTAAGTAAAGGTTACACCAAATATAATTTATGTTAAGGAATAGTAACAACATTATGCAACACACACTAAAAAAATTATAAGTCAACGGTCACACTTCCTAAAAAAGCAAAACCTGTGGATAGAACTGGGGTAAAATATAACACGTAAAAACACGTGACTGAGGGAGGCTGTTAGAAGTTAGCAAAAGACAATAAAATGGTAAAAAACTATTCACGTAAGTTACTAGATTTTTAATGTTTGTGGGTCTTTGTTGTTTACTGTCTTTTTAATAATCCGCTTGGTTACCGTTATGGTCATGGTTATCTGAAAATTGATTTCGTTTAACGATTAGACTTAAGTTATATTTGTTGTATTCGAAGTTTGTGTTCATTTAATTTCTCCACGCTGATTTCTAATAAGGAACACACTATGCTTTGACAGTCTCAAACTTTTGTGACAGTGTTATTAGAACTCTTAGTCGACTGGCTTCTTTCTATGCGGGAGAACCTGTCAGTGATCCGTACAGCCCGAAGGACAACATTTGCAAAGCCTAACGAGGACTCGTGTGATAACGGAATCGGATCTTCGCATTTCTTATCAATGAGATCGGTTTGCTTCGTGGGTAATATTGTTTCACGAAGTTTAGAGTAGACATGCATTTGGGGACTCTCCGTAGTGCCTCCAGATATCTTAAATATAATATTAAATGTTAAACGTTAATTAAGGGCGTGGTCCATTAGATCATGTGACAATACAACGTGTATAATTTTGAGAAATATGCTGTAATTAATATAGATGCATGTGCATCACTGCTAATGTTACACGAATCGCGGCTTGTTTGACAGAATTATAGTAGAATCAAATATGGCATGTCAAGAAATTATACTAATACCTGGTGCTGACTGGTAGAAGATTTGTTTTCAAAATGCGTTTGAGATGAGATGTACATTCGATGATATACTGTTTACTGTAAGTTAAAGCAATGATCGTGCTATTCGGGGTTAAGTTTGACTAAGATCATGGAATTGTGACGCAACAAATGAAGAAAGCATCCCTGTATTACAAATTAAACATTTATAAATCAAAAATTATGAATGTTCATTACATAATTTCTGTAAATAAACAATTAAAAACATATACTTACCGCTGCACTTGAAGCTCTTCTTGAACTTGCTCGTCGTTTGCTAAATGTGAATACATACAGCAATTTAAATACAATGATGTAACATATACTAATGTTAAACTCGTATTTGTCTTTACATTTCATGAACATGTAACCATAGCATAGAGAAATAAAAATCAAAGTTGTTTTACCGATGTTGACTTTTGAATCGATTTTAAGTTTTCTCGTTTGTTGTACTCATTTCCAACTGCTGTTCTGACCTGTAAAAGATGTCAGTCAACAACACTCGAAAACAATTAAAATCAATACACATATGTTAAGTTAGTGTTACTAGTGTTAGTATTGATAGAACTCGAACCGAAAATAACCTTACCTGTTGGTTGAAAATGCAGTGGAATATAAAGATAAACAGTCCCTGAAAAAAATGAGAAAAACAAATAAATCAATACAAACAGGCTGTTACAAAATATATGTCTGTTCTTCACATGCAATAGTTATTTTACATAACAACTGGCTGTCATTCCATTTTGTCAGAACTACCTGCAATCCGTTGAATAATGCAAATAGGTATTGCATAAACACAGCATACTTGTTGACGTAGAAGATGCCGAGTATCCAGGAGACGCCCATTAGAGGAATGAGAACGCATAGGGAACGCAGGCTTGTTCTTAAGCAATATTAAGTTCACGTTTCAGCAGACGTTGCACAGGGTAATAGTTCAACGAAAATCATGAAATTTCCAAATGTATTTAGGAAAATGATAATTGTACTTCATTGCTATCCACCTAATTAAGAATTATGTCTCCAGGAAAAAATATATGCACATTTGAACGAGTCGATCATTCGACATACATTTAAAAAGATGTTAAACAAAGGTAAAACACCGTATATGTATCATAATTGTAAAATCATTGGAAAGATCTTTTTCCTTAAATAACATGCTTAACCTGTTATATAAACCATTACATTTATAAATATCTGAACGCCTTATACATACTTTATCTTTTCCGTTTATGTCTTACTTTCCATGGCTTTCATGTGAAACATGTTCCTCATTACGAGAACCAAACACACAATGTTCAACTGCAACAAAAAGCATCACCGCACACATGCAAATGGAACATTTAATACCAACATGATGTGAAATTATTAACAGTGTTATACCAGTAAATTGTAATAGAATTGGTATTACCAGTATAATTAGAAGAGCAGGAGCAACAAATGCCCATATCAGGCCACGCTCCAAAGACAACCAACAACTGGAATATAAAGAAAAAACAAATAATAAAATAGCATTCGGATATCTCAAATAAAAAGCAATTTTGGAATGATCCGAAAACGTGATAGTGTATATTATAAAGCAAACAAAAGCCCACAAGCCTAAACTCGTTCGCGTCCATAGCCATTTAAAATAAAAAAGCTATTTTTAAAGGATCTGAAACCTTGATCGTCGTGTTTATGAAAAAGCAAACACAAGCTTACGATCGTTCGTTTCCATAGCCATTGGCCTGTGTCGACAGCAGACTAATGGCGACTATCACTGCTGGTGCAACTGTAACAAATATGTCAAACAATAAATTTGTTTCTATATTCACAATACTTAACCCATCTTTATGTGTGCTGTTGCATATCATATTACTTACATTATTACACGAATAACAATTATTAATAAAAAATAAATGAATAATGGACATTTTACCCCATGCTGAAATAAGAAGTGGCTTCAATCTCGAATTGGTGTTGAACACGTATACAACCATGATGGTTATGTCTATGCCTTCCGCCAGCATGAGACAAAACACTACTAAGTATATGTAATGGAGAAACACTGCAGGTTTTGCACACATAGCCTGAAATAAAATTATTATGTTACACGTGCATTAAAGTATAAAGACATATTCGTTAACGTACTAAATTTAATCATAATACACCATTTGTATTAAAATATTGCAGATTTCCAGAAAATACATGCAATTAAATACCAAGTTAAATTTCAAATAATGTGCAATTACCTTAAAGCAAAATCTTCAACAGTAAAATAACAATATGCAAACCTTGTTTTTAGTTTTGTCTACACCAGCTAAAAATATGATGTAGGACAGCAACAGGGCTCCACATAGATTCAAAAGCAGAATCGTCCTGTCACTTTTCAGAAACCTGCATTAAACATACAAGGTTAAAGACATAGACTGTGTTTGCCGACCCGATGCAATATTTGAGAATAACGAACATTCTATAGAAGACTACTACAAAGCAAGAACTAAATTGCGTTAAAACTTAAAATCAAACATGCCATTGTTAATCAGAACAGTTTAAACGTTCTTTTTATCATTAATGCACGGTTTAATAAAAAGTTCTAGCTTTCGGGTCCCGTGCTAATCGAATGTCTAAATAGCATAATAATGACCTTACTGCTACTACCAACATATTCACCACATAACTTCCCTTACTATTATGCTTATTTTTTTCTAAAGTTGAATGCACACAACTACTGCAGTTAATGCGACAACTACACTCATAAGAGCATCTTTACCTCCAGAGGTATATGTATGTCAAAATTGTGATGAGCAGACAAGCCATTGAAATCCCTATTCCCACAGTGGATACCGTTCTTAATGGTACAGAGGTTGCGTCGACCTAAAATGCAATGCATGAAAGTATTTTATTTTGGTATTATTTGGGATTTATTTCATACAACACCAGTTCGATCTGTGCTGTGTGACTTCAGTAGAACGAATCCCTTGCATTTGTTAAATGTTGGCATATTATAGTCTTTATAGGCTGTTAACAGTTTATTATGTGTGTGCAACCTGTTTAAGATATTGCTTCTATTTAGATTGTAATACATTTATCAGTAATTACAATACGAACTTGATACGAACTTGATAGTATATCATACTTATGTGTATTTTATTTCATTGTGCCTCAGTAAGTTGTAATCCTGCTGCTCTGATAAACCTTAATGTTTCAGTAATTCAGTGATTAAAATTTACATTTGCAATATAAGAAATTTGGTCTGACATTTTTTGAAACATTTATAGAACAAACTATATAAAACACCCCTTTGTTTTTATATTATCAGCCATTAATTGGTTCAAATGTTTGTCATGCATTGCATAAGTTTTTATTCAGTATGCCATCATGTGCACAAAGAATAATTGTACATGAACACATAAAAAACAGTTAGCACAACCATTAAAAAGATCACTTTAACTGGCGAGCAACGAAGTAGGTATCTGACCGATACATACATATATCAATGGATAATTAACCATGTGTATGCATTCGTTTTCAATGTTAGACTACTCGCATAGTGAACGTGTGTTATATTCCGATAAAATGATTTAAATTAATACAATATACATACCTCAACGAAAAGACTCATAAGGACTGCAAAATTGGCGAGATGATCGCAATGACAAACAGTTTTGATTTCATCAGACCTTTGCAACACGCATCCGTCACTGGCCCAATAGCCCGTTCCGTTGTTTCTAAATACAAACACAAACATGTCAATTATTTATGCCATATGTAAAACAAAATTTAATATTGAATAGATTTAATAATGTTTAGAGTACCTGCCATACGTCCAATAACTACACACATGAGTTGTGAGATTTGTCTGAAAGGCACATAACAGAGCCGTTAAAATATTGTTCAATTATCATTAGAATATTCAAATATCCAATGCTTAATGTGAATTAAATGTTTATTCATGTTACGATTTTTCGCATTTGCAACCTATAGTTTACCTTTATTCGTTCAAATGTTAGCACTACTGGAGGATCCAGCTTCCCGAGGTAATTGGAGAGAGAAAGTGAAATAATTGGACCGTTTATTATCTGATTATGCGTCATCGACCTGTTAAATACGAGAAGTTACGTGCGTTATAATAGTAGGTGGCACTTATCAAATATATTAGGTAGTAAACATTACTTTAATGGCTATAATTGTCATCTGACATACCTTTATATGTAGCTTTGGTCGAAAGCAAATACCGTTACTTAAACAACAGTAAAACGAACATTAAATATAACGTACACAATTTGTAATTTAAAGAAATGACAGTACCCTGTATTTGAATTTGAAATATTTGGTAAAACATGGCGCATATCTTTGTAAATCACAACTGTCACAGTGACCTCGTTATCACATGTCAATAAAATAAGTAGAATTACTAACAAAATACAAAACTATACGGCTAAACCTATATAATAAGTAACATATTCAAAGTGTGAGACGACAAGCACACAACATTGAATGCATATGCTATTGAAATCAACAATTCACACTTGACAAGTACTACTTAATATAGCAAACAAAGAAAGTCAAGAAAAGATATCATGGGAGAATTTCTTAAACAACATTAATTTATTTATATTTGCATATAGGGTTTACGCATGAACACCGTTAGTTAACCGTTAAACGTCATATTTATAACTGCTCATTGATATGTTATAAATGACATTCATCCAATGCTCATGCACATATAATGAAATGTATATATAAACTATATATATTGAAATGAAACTCAAATTATGTACCAACCCATTGCCTTTGCGTCTAGGCGAATACTGCTTTCAGTGGTTTTCACCCAATTATGATCTTCGTTCTGATCGGTCTTAATGGCTGCGTAAGGAAATACTATCTCTTGTTTAAGTACTTTCTTCACCTCAAGTGCGACGTTATTTTGCACAATCGTAACGCGTGTGACACCTGCCTCGTCTGACTCCACTTTTTCTCTTAGGGCGACTCCAATTTTGTCAACAGACGCTTAAATGTTTTCACCACTAGTACTTTTCTGAAAATAATAATATTGTTACAAATTTCAAATGCAAACACTCAAATGATGTAATAACGTAGTGTTTAGTCATCGATTATAAACGTAATATTGAATGCATGATCATTTTTATGTAAGTCGAACAATTATATTTGCATTCGAATGGGTAATTGATTGGAATATTTTGCAACTGGATTTTCTAACAGTTTGCTTCATTGTCTCCCAGGAGTCTTTATTTCGTTCGTCTACAAGATTACTAACAGACTGAAAAAATGCCTAAAAAACAGACACATTCATTGTATAGTCAAATTCAATTTGAAATAAAATAAAAATACAGTGTTGTAAAAACCTGACTTCATTTCGTTATTTACAGTATTGCATTAACATGTTCTGTAAAATGAAGCAACTCTACTCAGGTATACAATTGTATTTTATTCAACGTATGTTTAACAACATTACCACAAACAATGGTTTTAACAAGTTCTAAACTAGTGACAATACGTATAACTCAACCACATCTGAAGTCGGTAAGCCTTTGTTCACAACAATGTGAGCGACCTTATCCAAACAACTGGCGAAAATTGTGATCTCCGCATCAGTCAGGAGTTCTGAAGTATGGTTCGCGTCTTCCTTACTAGTGACTTTAGCAATTTGTTTTAAAGCATTGCCTACAGTGTCAGCAGTGGCATTTATTGCTAACTTGTTGACCTGACTAAAACAACAAAAAGGAATACATGACATAAACAACATGAACATTTATATAACTCCGTCTATAAACATATGATACACTATAAGCATTTGTGCAAGTAAAGTTTCCAAAAATGAGTGAGAAGATCATGCTTTTATATAAAATATAAGCCCACTCTCCGACATGTTTCACACGGAAATATTAATAAGTTATTTATGATGCGAGAATACACATGTGATTTCGACATTTCTTTTCGTGTCTGACTCTTTTTTCAAACTCTAACGTTAGATGTATTATGAAAGACCTATTGAATCTGGGATTGTATATATAAGCGCACATAGTAAACGTCACACTGCCTTAACACGCACCGTTTCAGCAACAGTTGCGACAGTCTTCCTGACACAGTTATACAGTGGAAGTTGCCAAGTTCCATCATCTAAACAAGTTCTGGTCACATTACCTGAAATAAGATCATTTGAACGATCCCCCACCATAAATTGTTTACATGTGTGCGCTCGTTTAAAATATGTTATTTATTCTTCCAAACAAACACACAGAAAATACTCGCGAATCAATATAAATAATGTCATTAACCAAAGTCAGAAACAAGTATATAAAATATTATGATGATTGGTAGCATATACAGTCGTCACACCTTCGAATCCCTCGGCACATTGTTGTACACGAATTGCACCTGCAATAACTTCCTTCCATTCTGTACCACGACTATGGACATTGGTTGGGCATACAACGTTATTTTGGTCTGAAACGCAAATATTCACATTAAATTATGAAGTATTATTTAATTATAAATGCATACGAGCATGTTATGTATCACGCCCTTAACTTGCCTAAACATTCGTTCGATCCAACTTTGGTGACTTAGCGATTAAACCATACAAAAATTACTATTGAGCTACGAACACAGTTAAGTAAATGCACAAACATGTGTCCCTAATAACAAATAAACCCAGTGAGACTAGTACAGCAGCCGAAAGAGGATACATTATCCTGTCCTATGGTCCTTTAATAATTGCTAACCCGTTTGGCACAAGAAAAAGTCACGAAACATCAAAGACAACAATAACTATATATACGCACACAAATGGATTCACCGAATCGGAACTGTCATGCACAGCTTTGGTTGTTTAATGAGAGTTGTTCGTATGTTGAAACATTGTTATGTAATGATTTTACTTACAAATATATACGTTTAAATGATATTTTTTTTATATAAATATTACAAGTTGTATTAGTATAGTTTCTTTACCGGGACATTTTCAATAGCGTATGACCCATGACTAACAGACTATTCAGGCGTTAGGAATTGAATGAATATTTTAGGCGATACTTTTATCATAGGCGTATTTTCCATAGAAATCAACAAAACCCTTACTAAAAAAATATTATTTTCGCCAATTTATTTTGATTGTGGTGAATGTTAGAATGTAATGTATAAATAATATTTTGTGAATCTTTGACACGTTTAATGATATTTTGTTAATTTGGTTTAATGAAACCCAAAACGTCTCACTTGTTACATAGTTATTCACAAAAGCACTAAAGCCTTTGGGTTGGTTTAGAGCTTCAGCTGAAGATGACTAAACTTGTTTTAATTATTTATTTAATAGATAAGTACGTGACCTTTCATAAGACAAGTAGGTTGCATGCCTGTCCAAGTCCCGGTCGCCTGACATATTCGGTCGTCATCTCCAATCAACTCGTATCCTTGGTTACACATGTTCTTTGCAACGGCTTGATATGCGGAGCCGTTAGTCATATCAACCAGACCTTTTATTGGGTTTTGTAATTTTCCGCATTCTGAAAAATATAACCTCAAAACTTAACATTGAATTACCCGTACAAATAAATGTAGACGATATGTTGATGTCTAGAGTTTATAACAATTAAACAAAACAACAACAACAACACAACAATATAAATCAAACATGCCTCGTTAACCTATTTATAAAAAATATTAATATATTACTCTTGCATTACCTTTCATGACACAAGAATTGTCACTTAAAGGCCAACCCGTTGAGAGACATGCTATGACAGGCAATCCAACATAAGTATATCCAGGTTTACATGTAAACACGGCCGTCTTCCCAAAAATGGTTCCATCTGGTGTCTTAACAACTCCGTTTTGAAGTGAATTAGGTGGTCCACAATCTAGGCAATAGATACACATTGCATTTTTTTTTTATCGCAACATGCAAATGCTTAATTCATGTTAACAACTTATAACATGTTCACGTCAATGCTGCACTCTGACTGAATAATACGCCTATGCGACCTGTTTTTATTTCTGAGGAACCCACTTTTTTATGACAATTACATCGTAATTATTCAAGAACGTACTAACTTTTCATAAACAAGTTTTCAAATACGTCATTGTGTTGCGATATCGTCAACAAAATGATGTTCGACGAAAAATGAAACCTAAACCGAAACTGCGACAAGATTTATAAGATAGCGTCAAATACAAAGTATTGATCAAACCATGCGGTTCGCAGTACGCAGCTTTCCATTCACCGGCTGCTGTACATGTTATTAAACGTTTGTTATATTCATAGCCTGGAGTACAGTTTACTTCAGCAAGGGCTCCATATATTGTGTGTGATGCGTCCACTAGTGTAACGGTTCCGCTTGTCAGCGTTGTTGGCAAACCACAATCTATGTAAGAAAAGATCCGCCAAGTCAAAGTTAAATTTGCTCGAGGCACGCATGCACTTAGTTGATTAATTCGCTTTTATTATGGACTCTCTTGGTAAATGAAATGTATTGGTTGTTGCAGTATTCTATCGTGTTCGATACCATCCGTGATTTGTTAGTTTACGATTTTAAATATCTATAGTATACAAAAGCAAACGCACATGCGCACCTGAACTTCAAAACCTCAAATAAGTAAACATGTTGTTCATTAATAATGATGATATTTTGCTTAGCAGTTTAAATTGAGCGTTAAGGACATATTTACCATGGAGTTCACATGCGGCGTTTGCCCATTGTCCGTTCAGCATGCACGTTACATTCGGTGAACTGGGATAGTATCCTGTATCACATAGGACTTCAGCAATGGCCCGTAATGTTGTATTATGTTCCTCATCCAATACAATATTACCGTGTGCTGTTGTCGGAGATAACCCACAATCTGTATTATCCGAAGATATTTAGTGAGTTATCGCAAACTTAATATTAAAAAAACAGACGTATTTTGCAAACGAACATTTCTCGAGTTCGATTTCAAACTATAAGTTTTTTCGCTCTGTTAAAGGAATTTCGTTTTTTTTTAAAGTCAGTTAATTTGATGGTATTGACATTAAAGTTTATTTGCTAGAAGGGATTACTGAATTTTTATTCAGTACTTCCATTGTATTGTATATAGAAATAAATAATAGTATTTTTTATGTGCTCATCTAACTTATAATTTCACAAAAAGCCTGTTCCCACTGGCCAGTAGCCCTACAAACAACATGCAATACATTTGCGCTGAAACAAGGATTGCAAAAGACATTTGCTAATGCCCCAAATGTAGTATAGCCATCTTGCAGTGATAAATGTCCGTTCATAATTGGTAACGGACTACCACAGTCTGCAAAGGTAAACAAACTCTCCTAACAATAGTTGTATCGATATCTACGACATAGCCTCACCAAATCAGTTATTTCGGCCATTGTTTATTTTCGGTTTTCCTACATTTCGATGTTTGTAGACTAAAACGTTTCAAATGTTCAAAAAATCTAATCCATGAAACCATTGACAAAGACCATACTCATAACTTATATAAAAAAAAGTTTAAATATGTTTACTTTATTTATTCGAGAAGTATACTATTACTGTCAACATAGAACACATTTGCCTACTGATTCTTGCGAAATGTCGCGGATAACTGCTAAATGCCCGTGTATGAAGTTTGTAAACAGTATAAAGAATGCCAATCTTCAAATAAATTTTTCCCTATTAGGCTTATTGGAAACGAAGTAAACGCCTTTTATGTAAAAATGTTATTTTCCGTGTTGACAAGACTGGTATTGAACACGTGAATTAAGTGATGGGATTTTATTTCAAATATTTGAAATACGTGTGTATGGTATCACAGTTAAAATACACTTTTGATACAATGTGGTTTTGGATAATGTCGTCACTCTTTGATACTTCTGGTTAACATATGCTGATGATCCATGTAATTTATAAACATAAGTATACAATTCATAAGGACGGTTTCAAATAACATTCAAACAAGGCAAATCATATTGTGAAGTTTATTAAGGTTACACTACACAAATTTCATTTCCCATAGGGTCCCATTGTAAAACCGCCAACTTACAAAACATTTTTTTTCCTATATATCAAAATTTGCAAGACCGGTATCATTTTAAAGATAAATCTGTTCTCTTTCAATAAATGCACTAAAAAATATATCGTCTCGCAACTTCTAAGAAAGTAAAATTCGCTCAAAGGCAAGCACCCTCGGAAAACAGAGTTTCGGAATTGATATTTTCGACAAAAGCCACGTACTTCAATAAAAGCACCCCAATCGTTCATCTTTCAACGTAATCCCCAATGAAATGCACCAAAATGTTGCAGACACCTATAGGATGCAGGAAATAATTGCAAAAGGCATGGGTGCGATCGCTAAATTGCTTTTAAACCCGAAGAGAAAAGGAACTCTTTATGAACAGGCACTACTTTCGAATGGACCACGGAGGGATACAAAATGATTTAGTGTAGTGTAACCTTAAAGGAAACTTAAACTTTTCGGATCATAACGAAAACGCATCTACATCATTATTAATCCATTTGTACCACAAATACAAAATTTCAGGTCGATCTGACAACTAGAAATACCTTAAAGAAGCATTTGAGTACCACACATGATACGCCATCTGGCTTCCGTTTTCTGTACTTGGATTTCGAAGGTAATACGACATAAATTCGCTTGTAAATCATATAAAACAACGTAATTAACAGCTCATTCACACTTAATTGCATACAATGGACATAACTGATTTGTTAAACGTGTTGAACGTTTCTAAAAGCACGATCGGGTGAGCACTGAGGCGCAAAAGTCGGGTTTCGGTACTGTTTTTTTTTTACTTTTTTTTACCCGGAAAATCACGTTTTCCCATAAAAAAGGTAGAAAACACATCCATTATTATATTAATGATTTTTTTGTTCCGCTAAAAGTAATCCAATCAATAAAATAATAAATCTAAAAAGTGATTTTCTGTCAATATTGGCCCCCGAGGACTCGGTATTTGCGCTTTTTAAAGGTTATGATACACTAATTCCATTTCCCAGAGCGTCCCATTATAAAACCGCCAACTTACAAAACATTTTTCTTTCATTTCCTATATATCAAAATTTGCAAGACCGGTATCATTTTAAAGATAAATCTGTTTTCTTTCAATAAATGCACTCAAAAATATATGGTCTCGCAACTTCTTAGAAAGTAAAATTCGCTCAAAGGCAAGCACCCTCGGAAAACAGAGTTTCGGAATTGAAATTTCGAAAAAAGCCCCGTACTTCAATAAAAGCACCCCAATCGTTCATCTTTCAACGTAATCCCCAATGAAATGCACCAAAATGTTGCAGACACACATAGGATGCAGGAAATAATTGCAAAAAGCATGGGTGCGATCGCTAAATTGCTTTTAAACCCGAAGAGAAAAGGAACTCTTTAGGAATAGGCACTACTTTTGGACCACGGATTGATACAAAATGATTTAGTGAAGTGTAACCTTAAAGGAAACTTTAACTTTTCGGATCATAAAGAAAACGCATCTACATCATTATTAATCCATTTGTACCACATATACAAAATTTCAAGTCGATCTGACAACTAATAATACCTTAAAGAAGCATTTGAGTACCTCACATGATAAGCCATCTGGCTTCCGTTTTCTTTACTTAGATTTTGAAGGTAATACGACATAAATTCGCTTGTAAATCATATAAAACAACGAAATTAACAGCTCATTCACACTTTATTGCATGCAATGGACAAAACTGATGTGTTAAACGTGTTGAAAGTTTCTAAAAGCACGATCGGGTGAGCATTGAGGCGCAAAAGTCGGGTTTCCGTACTGTTTTTTACTTTTTTTACCCGAAAAATCACGTTTTCCCTTAAAAAAGGCTGGACACACATCCATTATTATATTAATCATATGTTTTTCCACTAAAAGTAATCCAATCAATTAAATTATACATCTTAATAGTGATTTTCTATCAATATTGGCCCCGAAGACTCGGTATATGCGCTTTTTAAAGGTTATAATACACTAATTGCATTTCCCATAGGGTCCCATTGTAAAATCGCACACTTACAAAACATTTTTTTTTCCTATATATCAAATTTTGCAAGACCGGTATCATTTTAAAGATAAATATGTTCTCTTTCAATAAATGCACTAAAAAATACATCGTCTCGCAACTTCTAAGAAAGTAAAATTCGCTAAAAGGCAAGCACCCTCGGAAAACAGAGTTTCGGAATTGATATTTTCGACAAAAGCCACGTACTTCAATGAAAGCACCCCAATCCTTCATCTTTCAACGTAATCCCCAATGAACTGCACCAAAATGTTTGCAGACACCTATAGAATGCAGGAAATAATTGCAAAAGGCATGGGTGCGATCGCTAAATGGCTTTTAAACCCGAAGAGAAAAGGAACTCTTTAGGAATAGGCACTACTTTCGATACAAAATGATTTAGTGTAGTGTAACCTTAAGAAAACTCTGCGAATTTACCAATCAATATGACATGAGCTAGATCAAGTACATTCTATTGAAGAATAAATGTACATAAGTAAATTAAACAGATGAATTCCTAAGAAGAACATATGGTCTTCCCAACACTCAAATGACAATATTATTTAAACTATTAATTGGACATTTATTTACTGTATTCATGAGTAAACATGCAAATGAAACCCCATACCAAAGCTGTAATATAAAAACAATTACTTGAAAACTAATAAAGATTCAGTGATACTATGAAGATACCTATTATGTAACCTATATATTCGCAGGCCGCATGTTCCCATGATTTATTATAGAGGCAGGTTATTGTTGATTGGCCAATAAAACCAGGATCACAGATCACATCAGCGATGGAACCGTATGTCACGTTGGAACTTCCGCGTAAGATTACATTTCCGTTTGCGATAACCGGTGGTGTTTCACATGCTGAAAACGGACAACTTTCGTGGACCACTAATGACACTAAGCTTCGATCATAATGCATTGCACAAAGAAATGTCCGACCTATTTTGTGACAAATATGTACAACAAAACTAGACACATTATGGCTGAATAATGGACATATTCTTAGTATACTATAGCTTTGGCGTTAATAAAAATTTAAGCTTCAATATGTTGCAATTAGACGTGTGTAAATTGTCATCAAAAGTACATGTTCGTACATAGGTGCGTGTATTAAATGTTGATGGCAATTATATAAGTAATAATATTACCCCAATTAGTATAGACGCTGATCGTCCAAACTCCACCACACATCTTGTTGCTGTCTCCAGAACAGATATAACTACAGTATGGCTCTGGCAATTTAGTTGCATTGAGAGTATTACCACAGAAGCACTGGTGCGACCACTGAATCCAGATGCAGGAAAAATAAAACTGCATATTCATGCTATTAAACAAGAAAACAACGTGTACTATCGTTCGTTCTTGACATGCACTAATTTAGACATTTATTTTATTTTCATTCACAGGTTACCTGGTTCAATGATAGCCTAGGTATTTTTCATAACCAATATCTGTGCCGTTCCACGACAAAACCTGTTGTTATAACATGGATTGTTTGAATAGATATGCGTTGATCTTTAAACTAACGATTTTTTCTAACACAATTTCAAAAACGATTTTTTTTGTGAATCAGTGTGTCAGTGCAAACGTAGGTTAACGACGTTAAACTAAATATTGTGCAGCTCAAGCAGAATATATGCTCTTGACTCCGTCACTCGCTAAACTTTGTTTTATCTGACAACTCATGAAATGATAAATACGATATGACGCTAAATTCAACGAATAAGGTGTTCTTCGTTTCATGTTGTTATAATAACACTACGTATGTACATCATGCAAAAGAAACACGACACTGAATGTGTTCCCAACTGCTACCAACGTCAATTGAACTATTCGTGAAATCAAATTTAAATATGATTGGGTTCTGTGACGTAGCTACGAGTAGAAAGGTATGTTACAATAAGCGTAAAATGTGGAACTACCCCGGATAACCTACCTACAACGTATACAATATAATTTCATTATTGTGTTTCCTACTAAATAAAGCTAATATAAAATAACATCCGTCGGAAACTGTATTGAAAACTAGTGCTCCGTTGTGTTATTTTCGTTGTGTCTTTCGATCAAGGGTTCGATTATTTTTTTACCTAATCGAGGAACGTTTGAATGATTTATCTTCATTATTCCTCGACTAACGGATTTGAGAATTAAAACAATGCTATTAAATTGAGCTTACACTTCTTAACAAACGGTTCAAGTTCAAAACTATGGCAGTTTACTGGAACAATACCACATCAAATAATCAGAAGACAACATTGACCTCTACGCCAGCATATCTATAGTCACTGCAACGACTTGCACACTCCTCCGGTGTGTTGAACGCAGAGTATGGCATCGCAGGGAGAAGGACACGAATCTCATTATCGGCATAACATCCCAGATAAACGATACCTGTCATAACATTCAAATGCTTATATATTACTTGTAAAACGCAATTATCACTGTTTTCCAAGGATTTCGTACAGACAAGGCATGGTTTTAAAATTCCAACAAATACACGATTCTAAATATTTGGTCATTCAGCAGACACTATTATTGTCATTTTTTACATCATGCATGCTTAAGAATACTAGAATTACATCGATAATTATGACTACAATAATGAATAGCCAATGAAAGAACACAACTCGCTTTGTAAACTAACTCATTGGCTCGCATGATGCATTTTCCCACTGACCATTGGCCATGCAAGTAACTCGAGATTTATTAGATTTGAACCCAACACTGCAATCGACGGTGGCTTGTGTCCCGTATGACGTGTTGTCACGTTGAAACAGCGAGATCCGTCCATTCGTAATTGGTAAAGGACTATCACAGACTGAAAAAAAGATGAAACTTGGATTAAGTATAGCTTTGATATTATACTTCTTAAATTTGTATTATTGTTTGAAATAAAATTTGAAAATTTATTTTCGTTTGAACTTTAACGTTTATGCACATAGTCTCATTTGAGAATACCCTTTGTGTTCAACGAGTTCTTTTTTCAAAGTTTTAGCATGTACGATATTAGTATGTGCAAATTAAACACTCAAACGACAACACAACGAGCGCCCGTCCAAGTTCCGTGGCCCTCACAAGTAAATGTATTGCGATTCAAAACATAGCCACTTGCGAAATAGATGGTAGCTTTTTCACCATAAGTGGTCTAGATAGGTCAAGTCCAACCACAAAGTTTTCACATGACGCACATATGAATATCAACAATCTGTTGTGCGAAACATATTTTGAAAACACAAACGTACAAGAAGGTCTTAAGAACATATCAAAATGTACGACAAAAATAAAGCTTCCAATATAATGAGTCATATCAATTTAATCTTGATACGAATACTGTGTAAATAATATCTTATGAGCATTTGGTTATGGTCCTTGTTTAGCAAACGCGTCACAAATATATAGCAAAATACTATATATACACTCAAGTTAAGAAGTTTCGTATCTGACTTTACATTTTATGGAATGCATTACATAAATCACTATGCCGTCGAGTGATANAAAAAAAAAAAAAAAACACAGATGCAAAACACCAGCAACAATTGATGTATATGCACCTATACTATTCGAACCTGTGATTTCATTGTATGCGAAGAGCTTTTAAATCCATTCACTAGCGCGTTTTAAGTTGTATTGTTATTCACAGTAAAGGGACAATATCATAGTTCCTGTTTGTAGTAACCGCTAAAATCTTACCCATTACAAAATTAATTTTACCGATATTTACGACACACCATTAAAAACAGTATATTCTGCAGTTTCATTTATGATTTCTACATTCGTTTTATGTAGGCTTATAATGTAAAGTGTTACTAAACAACAAATGTTTTCAATCGTTTTAGAAGAAAATACTCACCATGTAAACAAAAGAGTTTAGATTTGTTTACTTAACTTATTCCGGACATATGACATGCATGATATGGGAGCAATTTGAAACTTGGAACACGTTTTCGTACTGTTTTCTTGTAAAAGGTCGCGGTTGTAGCGTTTGTCAAATGTTATATTTCAACTGCATTTTTTTAAAAAACAAATTCGAGTCTTCATACATTATTTACCCTATCAGGCTTATTTTCATCCTGTTATCGTAAACGCATATTATTTCAAAATGTTTTCCGTGTTGAAAATACGTGTATTCAAGAAAGCAAACAAGATACTGACACAATGAATTATTTTCAAATTTACTCACGTTGTTTCATTCATGAACGCAACAATAACAATTGAAATACGATACGTTTGAATGTTATCACGTCTTAAATACACTTTTTATACCACGTTTAGTTGGATCGTGTCGTCATTTTTGTAATAGTTTGCGTAAAAAGATTTTGCTGCTGCTTGTACCTTATTTGCATAATTATGAAATTCATTAGGAAGTTATCAAATAGCATTAAAACATGGCACATTATGTTTTTTTCCCATAGAGACATAGTTCGTGTTTAAACTTCTCAATACACAACGATTTATAAATAAACATTGCACACTATGTTCTTTCTTTAATTCGCTTATGGTGATTAGTTGAATTTCAATGTTACACGCATTTTTAGTTGATGTCCTAGCCTTAACACGACTCAAGTGCACTTGTATGCATGTTTTGACGTTTGATATGACATGTATAGTCTTTACATATTTTAAACATATGGCTTGCACTGTATATTGACGACAGAAGCAAAAATATAAAAATGAAAATATAGACAGTGGACTGCGCCGGGAATTTAATTCGAGTTATAGGTATCAACAGGATAATTCTGAAATTGCTCGGCTATTTATATCGACACTTTTATTGCTTCAGGTTTTACATATGTCAGCTGAATAACCTATTCCCAACCTCTCATCACATTTAATGAATGTCAATACTATATTAGATAGAGTGATACTATTAAAATAATTAGTATCTAACCTTTCTGTTCGCAGGTCACATATTCCCATAATTTGCTAGAAAGACAGGTCATTGTTGATTGGCCGATGAAACCAGGATCGTAGTTTACATCAGCGATGGAACCGTAAGTTACATTGGTACCTTGGCGTAAGGTTGCATTTCCGTGTGCAATAGCCGGCGGTGGTCCACAAGCTGAAAATAGACAACGTTTAGGGATCACTGACACATAGCTTTGCAGATAATACAATTTACACATAAATGACCAATCTTGTGTGTGACGAATATTTACAACTAAACAAGGAAATTGAATAGTTTTTTACTAATATAGCGTTGACGTTAATACGAGTTTTTAACACGATTCACTAAGACGTGTGTAAATTGACAGCAAACGTACACATAGGTACCAAGTTACATGTATTAAATTTTGATTATAATAAAACTAGTATTTCAAATATGTATATTACACCAATTGGTATAGACGCTGATGGTCCAAAATCCGCCACACAACTTGCTGTTGTCTCCGGGACAGTAACTATCACAATGTGACTCTGGCCTTTTAGTCGCGTTGAGCGTATTACCACAGAAGCACCAGTATGCGTACTAAATACATAAGCAAGACTTATAGAATTGCATATACATGCATTACATTAAAAACGTGTTATATGTTCTTAACAAGCTCTTATTAAGTCATTGGTATAGTTTTCTCTCACTTGCTACTTGGTTCAATAGTAGCCAATGTGTTTTATGATAACCCGTTCCACGACAAAACTTCTTTATCACATTTTGTTTTAACATGTAATTATTTCTATTTAAAATGTATGTTGCTTATTTCAGGCTTTGCGTTGCATGAGTGGATGCGGTTAACGAGATAATTCGTTTCAAACGCGATTGCATCGATATGTGTTGACCATTTCACTAATAATTATTTTTAGATTTAAAAAAGGAAATGTAGGTTAAAATGTCAAAATGTTTGGCAGTGCACACTTCGACTTGCCTAAAATAGAAACCACTGGCTGTTTTATTTTATAAAAGCTATAATAAAACGAAAGTAAGGCTGCATACATATTTTTACTACACCATTTACTGAAGACTTGCTAAAATAACACTACCACAGGAAATATACAGAACACAATTCTGACCTCTACGCCGGCATATCTATAGTCACTGCAACTACTTGCACATTCCTCTAATGTGTTCGAGTTTGAGTATGGTCTATGAGGAAGAAGGACCATATTCGGATTCGGGTTATCCTCATAACATCCCACATAAACGATACCTGTCATAAATTTAGTTTTGTTTAAATTGTTTTATTTTAGCTCGATAGCATTTAAAGTACTTTCTTCTTATTTTAATCGCTATCGAGTCCGTTCCAGGGGCCTACAACCAGTACTTGGTGTCTTTGGGGCGAGAACGCTCCCACAGTGGGGATCGAACCCGTGACCTCCCAGTCGCTAGGCGGATATCATATTCATTAAACTACGGCGACCGTGTCATATAGTTCAAAATTGTTATCATATTTTGAAAGCGCTTTTTTCACTTGTTCTCCGCAAGAATCCTTGCAGACAAGCCACAAATAGAATATACATGAATATTGTTTATAATAGTTTATTCCGACCAGTCTAATACGAGAACGACAAATGACAGCCGAGTTTTCCGTCCATGAAAACTTTGTTGTTAAAACAATCCTGGTTTACTCAATGACTTATTANTTTTCCGTCCATGAAAACGTTGTTGTTAAAGCAATCCTGGTTTACTCAATGACTTATTATTTTGGTAATGGAAAATTATTGAATTAAACATGCGAACACAATTTTCATGTAGTTCCAGTTCCGTTTATAACGGTTGATGTTCACGGGAAATTGTTTGTTTTTTATTCTCTTGCTTTAAACAAAGACGAATAAATTATAATAGAATTTACTTGAAAGTTTCCTCAATCGCTTTAAGAAGAAAAATTGAAAACGTGATGATATGAATGAAATATTTATTTGTTCGGACATCACGCACAACAATAANTTTTTTATTCCTTTGCTTAAAACAAAGACGAATAAATTATAATAGAATTTACTTGCAAGTTTCATTTATCGCCACAAGAAGAAAAATTGAAAAATGATTATATGAATGAAATATTTATTTGTTCGGACATCACGCACAACAATATTTCTAGGTTACTCTAGAAACTTGTGATGGATAACTAACGTTTTTATAATAATACTTATATGCAAAGTAAAACATATGTTTNCTAGGTTACTCTAGAAACTTGTGATGGATAACTAACGTTTTTATAATAATACCTATATGCAAAGTAAAACATATTTTTTCCGTGAAATGAACAGGAAGACAATGAACCTTGCATTAAAGTGCAGTATTTAATTCGAAAACGCAATTAAAGTAAAATACAATATTTGCTGATAGATGAAAAAATGAGCATCTAGGAAAAACATAATATTTCTTGGCGTGAAAAATTACATGTAAGAGTTTTCTTAAAAAATACACACTGTGCTTCGAACATTTTTTAAAGAAACACAGACGTTATTCATGTAATAATTAAACACAAATATACAATTTGATATAGAATTATTTATCCATTATATATGTTATAAATCAAGATTTATATGAGTATGTTTTGAGTATTGAACTACGACTAATTCAGATTTGTATATATGTTGTCGTCGTTGCCGTTTCTTTCCCAGTTCAGTTTTCGCCCGGTGAATTATTTATATATTGAGTGAATGACATGTCATGTTTATTTGTCTTAAATACCTAGACGTCGCCCACTAGGATCTACGATGAGATGCCTGATTCAACCATTTATAACTTATAGCAAAAAAAATATTCGTATCTGAAAGAAACATATTACCCTTGTAAATGTGTTTGATTTGACTTGAGATATCAAGGCAAGTTTACGTAAAAAATAAACGAATACAAATTCTTAATATTTTCCCGATAAGTATCACCACGCATGGACGCCGCGCATAAGCGCCAATAAACTAGACCTTTAAATAAAGTGGTTCAAATGCAATTAGGTAGACAACAGGATGAAATAAAAATGTTGTAAGGAGGGAGAAATTTGAGCCTACTGTGCCCGAAAACTAAATTAGGCCTTGCTGAACATATCCAACTAATTTGCACCGGGTACATCTCGTTCTATTGCATTTTCTTGGCTAAAGAGGCACTCTTAATTTACAAAGTATGATCTGTTATATATGTTATTTGGTCAAACGTTTTTTGCCGTTAATACATCGTTACTCCAGACATTCGTGACTAGTTATGTTGCAGTTGGGCATATTCAGTGCATAATTAGTATAAGGTAAAAGGTATAGCAAATTATGGAGAAAGGCAGTTTGTTTCCGTTTACACGTTATGAACTTACAATTTAAATAATAACTAAACTAAAACAATACTGGGAAATACAAAACAAAAATAACAAAGATTTACGATACCATACAATATTTGTATTGAAACGGAATAGTTCATACCTGATGAAAGCGTGGCTGTTGCAGCGAATCCTTCTTTGCCNTATGTGTTTTAAGTTTGTAAAGAGTTGCAATCGAATGAAAACCATGACACTCTAAACTGTGTATCGTAATACATGTATACATTTCGCAATTCGAGTCGATTTTTTAAAGTAATTTCTCTACATACGGTTTGTTGTTAGATGTAAACTTACATGTATACGTTATATTGTATTTTGTAATTCAACTCTGAATCATTTCCCTTAATGATGTTTGTATTCATATATAAGATTTTCTGTTTTAAATTTTATTTTTGGTTTTATACTGGAGCTCATTAGTTCCGATGTATACATTTATCAATTTAAAGCACTTAATGGCAAACGTCAACACACGCTAAAATCTGTGAACAAGTCCCTTTAAGTAATAATTAGTTGACCTTTCATATACAAATNTAGCGATGTTGCAGTTGGGCATATTCAGTGCATAATTAGTGTAAGGTAAAAGGTATAGCAAATTATGGAGAAAGGCAGTTTGTTTCCGTTTACACGTTATGAACTTACAATTTCAATAATAACTAAACTAAAACAATACTGGGAAATACAAAACAAAAATAACAAATATTTACGATACCATACAATATTTGTATTGAAACGGAATAGTTCATACCCGATGAAAGCGTGGCTGTTGCAGCGAATCCTTCTTTGCCAATCAATATTAACAGAATTGTCCACATAGTTATTTTTTAAAACAAGATCCCGTGTTTAATACAATAACATGTAAGATTCAAAGAGTCCTGTTACTTAATAATTTGCACAAACAAACATGCATTTTCCGCACAGTACCTGCACGTTTCTCAAGAAGGATACGATTCTGTTCAGGGAAGAAAAACGTGTTTACCAATCACATAACTGCTTGGACGTAACACGTTCGAAATAGACAATTATTTGTAAATTCCTTCCTCAAACCACGCACACCTACTCAGACTTAAAACGTGCCATACACGTCAATACATATAGGATTTAGCCTTAAAACGAATAAAAGGGCAAAGCTGTTTAACGTTCAATTATTGTCCGTGTTTACCAAACGCGTTATTGCAAATGATGTTTACCAGCGTTTGAAGGTTGTGTTTGTGGCGATACGAAATACATTTGCACATAATATATACAATCTAGTTATGAGTACTGGATCATATATTATACGGTTTCATATGTTACAACGGCATCACAAGTTACAACCGATCGGCATTTATTTTATTAATCGTCATTATAGTAACGTATTTTCCAAAAATTGAGTGCCATTATTTTTGACAACACTGGCATTAAATATATGGTGCAACTTTAAACAATTACGAACTTATTACTTAGACCATTCTCATTGACTTATTTATCAAAATTCATAATGTTTTATCAAAATTATAAAATATGTCGATTGCATTCATTGCTGCTTCCAAAGCGCTGTGTTATGTGTATTTGAACAATAACAGTGGCAGCTCTTATATTATCAGCATACAAAATAAAACACTTTCATCCTTAATTACAGCGTTATTTTTCTTTGAAGTGTTAACATTATATCATTATGAGTTAATGACCATCACCTTCACCACCATCATAACCATATCTGCAAGCGCCTGGACCGTTATTATCATCAAAAACATCGGTAGCAGAAGAATCAGCAACAGTAGCAGCATCATTAACATCAATATCACCAGTATCATCAGTATCATTAACAGCAGCTGTACACTATTAGTTTCAGGTCTAAACAAAGGCGATTTGTATCCAATAGTTTCCTCATTGCAACTTGTCATACTTAACGCCTATAAAGTCAAAATGATATTTTCCGTGTTTTCAAAACTTTAATTGAACATGTTTGACAGGATAATGTTATTTGATAGGTTTGTTATTTACAGACTTTTATAGTACACTTCCAAACCTGTTTAATTACAGCATGCGATTCAAATACTGGTTTCAAAGGACAATCGACAATGCAGGGAGTTGAAGATAAAATGTTAGTGTTTACTTCAAACGTTAGAAACATATCAAATTTAATGTTTTGCGTTAACATCGCGTGATATTTTTTTATTAACTAACTCGTATTTAAAACTTTATTGAAATTAAACCTATCTCTTCTCTGTTATTTCGATCACCAATAATACACATTTTCTTTTCATTTTGTTCTTATTTTTGGGCAAAATGTGTCAATCATTTACTTTATGAGCATGATTCTATAATAATCATATAATTCTTATATATTCAAGTAATACCAGAATAATCGGTTGTTCAGTTCACGTCGCGCGATCGGATTCTTTTCAGATATTACAAATTAACAATAATTTATACAGCGTTTGAAGTTAGCCATTCGCCTGAAACCTGTAAACATCTGCTTCGGGTCATCATTTCTACATTTGTACATTTCATCGCATTTCATGCATTTCATTGCATTTCATTGCATTACATGTAGATGTAAAGTGATTGAAACCACTACGTCTATTGCAATAAACATGACACAAAATTGAGCCTGAAACTACCATGTACGAACAAACAATATAAAGTATTGATGTAAAACATTATGAAGACTATAACGTCTACGCGTCAGTAAAAGACGAACAACCAAACGCACTTCAATAGCTATTGGAATATCCATGTAATAAAATCCATGTCAACGTTGCATTAAAATATTAAACTCCAACACCTATCATGGTAATTAAGTTAATGTACTAGGATATAACCTTGCATGTATTAATATTATTTTTTCGGGATAGGGGATTATTATCATAGTCTTTGAATTGCAACAGGTCACGGTCATCTTCTTTATACAGTTAATTATAAAGTTGAAGAGTTTGCTGTTCCTAAAACAACGCAAACAACTATTGATTCAATATTTAAGACTTTATTTGTAACATTGTATATTATTGCAGTAGTTTACATATATGAAGTCGAAATGTTATTTTCCGTGAATGCAAACGATAAATACAAACAAAATAAATAAAAAGGATCCGGCATGGCGAAGGCCTTTTAAAATATACATACTAGTACATGCAACAATAGAAAACGAAATGCTTGTGCATGCCAAAAGTTGTTAAACCATTATTTCTGTCGTGTAAAGTGAGAAGCTTACATGTGATACACCTGCTTATGTAAACAAAAGAGAACGCAATTGAAGACCTTGTAAACAATTTCAACGTAAATGATACTTATTGTATACAGTTTGCACAATCATGCACTAACTCAGGAGGAAGTTATGCAACATATCATACAATGTCCAACATTTACTTCTTAAATTGCAAGCAACAAGTATTATTTGAGCAGCTACTGGACGATTGTAAGGTAGATAAGCATAGAACATGTATTTTAAACGTTTTAAAGAGCAACGTAACTTAACGTAGGTATCCACGGTAAGGTTGCCAATTGTAAATTACCTTAACAACTAACGAGTTGATTTGAAAACCTTCTAATTTTTACGTTGCAAGCAGGGTCAGGGAACAGCTAGTATGTATTTACATCTATACTTTTAGTCTCAATACCTGCCCTTGGGATTATTTGTATTCTTGGCAATCATTACTGTCAAAAGTCGTTTGTTTATACACATGTACTGTGCTAGATATTAATATTAGTTTTATTCATATAAGACTAAATTTTGTATAAAATAAAAGGGTTTATAAGTCGCAATAATTTAGAAAGTTCAATAAAAGTAGTCCGTCATGCGCTTCAAAAAGTCAGTTAAATCGATTATACGACAATTAAAAATGAAGTGTCCTACGTAAATGGAATGGTACAGTCGTTTCCCTTTAACTCCAAGTTTTCACTCTTCATTCAACACAAATCACCAAACATTTTATTTACGATTTTGATATTTAATTTTATAACGTGACATAATTTGCTGTTCAATCGAAATATATATTACATTTGCCTTATTCTTATACAAATTGCCTCGTGTTCCAAACAAAGCACATGCTGTTTAATCATCATTTAGTGGTTTGTGATGGCGACAAGTTTTTATTTATCTGTTGCAATAATCTGTTGTATTTTGTTGTATTTTTTTACTAAAAATATAATCTAAAACCTAGGATAAGCATGTGCACGTCTGAGAGCACCACCAGAAACGTNGATGGCGACAAGTTTTTATTAATCTGTTGCAATTATCTGTTGTAATTTGATGTATTTTTTTTTACAAAAATATAATCTAAAACCTAGGATAAGCATGTGCACGTCTGAGAGCACCATCAGAAACGTAACCAGTCTCGAAACAGAACGGTCTCAATCCAACCATTAAAAAATGTTGGCGATTGATGACACGAAATAAACTTTAAATTGATATTAATTACCCAATTATATATATTCTTTCAAATCTGCGTACACGCCAAAACGAGGCTCCTGGGTAATACACGATGTATTTGATTGACACTGACATATACGAGTAAGTTGCGTCTGCAATAACGCTGTTTGTTTAATGCTAGGTAGCCTAGTAAGGAGTTGTGTGCAACGTAAACATATTCTANCGATGTATTTGATTGACACTGACATATACGAGTAAGTTGCGTCTGCAATAACGCTGTATGTTTAATGCTATCTATTTAAGGTAGCCTAGTAAGGAGTTGTGTGCAACGTAAACATATTCTACGAAGAAAGTGTTCACTTCAAAATTTTGCAGATGATAGTTGAGAGAACAATTTCAAAGAAAAAGCTCTTACCGCATTAAAACTTCAGAATCATGAAATAATGTCGGTGCCGATGCAGTGATTTATCAAGATATGCTGTAATGTATGCATTATAATTGAAAACAAAAATAGGAGATGCAAGTCATTACTGCAAAATTGTATAACTTTGATGTTTATGATTAGTTGCTGCTGTGAAAATCACCGAAGATGTCCGAAACAGTCACATAATGAGCAGCAACTTATCATTAACGTATTCAATACGTTTGCTTTCGTGAAACTGCATGGCATGGCATTATAGCTCTAGTCCATTTGAGCATTCGTTACACTAAAATAGACACGAACTGAATTTGAACCTTCGTCTACATCGTTAATGCTTGGCAAGATTAAGGAATACTTTGTATTAATAACAAAATTAGAAATAGATCCAATGGATTTATAACTCCACTCCCTGGCAAAGTACTCTCATCGCGTGCAAACAAAACAAACAAACACGACATAATAGAACAAGGAAATAGAAAATAAACACCATTTTCTGTAATTTATAAAAACATATCAACGTGATATGGCAAGTGTTGATGTCTGTTTAAAGTTGTAGACTCCATTTGAATTTAATTTCCAGTTTAGAATTAGCAAAAGAATTGGATCAGGTCTTTTTCCCCATTACCCCGAAACAATTGCTACAACAGGTTTTTTAAAACTGATCCTGGTAGGGTAGAAAGCACTTTATAAGATATTAAAAGATTACGGAAATCGGATCTCCGGAAAGTTGTGTTTAAAGATACCCGCCTAGATGGCCGCCTAAAGCTATTAATGATCCCACATATTTGATGATTTTCGTGTCTATACCTAGTTTGAGGGGTTTTAACAACAAATTAAGATCATCCGACACAATTACATACTATGCAAAAGACTTGAGTGGATAGTATAGTAGTCACATATTTGATAAAAGTGACGCATAGAACATGGAAAATCATTGGTATTAAAAACATATATATATACACAAATGTATTTGCAAAACATTGTNAGATATAGGCGTTTAATTAAATAAAACACATTTAACATTTAACATTTATTAGTATTATTAGTATTATAAGTATTAGTAATATTATTAGCAGTATTAGTTTAAACCTATTTATTTTAGCTTGATTGCATCGAAAGCCTAAGGGTTATATGAAAAGCTCTCGAGACCGTTGCCTGGGACTAGAACCAGTACTTGGTGTCTTATGGGGGGGGATCAAAAGAACGCTCCAACTTTGCAGATAGAACCCGTGACCTCCCGATAGCTAGGCGGACACCACATCCAGGCGATTAGTATTGTCAGTATTACTAGTATAACTAGTATCATTAGTATTATAAGTATTATTTGCATTATAAGTATTATTAGTATTATGAATATTATTAGTATTTTTAGTATTATAAGTATTATTATTATTATTAGTATTATAAGTATTATTATTATTATTATTATTATTATTATTATTATTTCTATTAGTATTATTAGTATTATTAGTATTTCTATTAGTATTATTAGTATTATTAGTATTTTTAGTATAATAATTATTATTACTATTATTACTATTATTACTATTATTACTATTATTTCTATTATTACTAGTATAAGTATTATACGTATAATTAGTATTATACGTATTATTAGTAATATTAGTTTTATTAGTTTTATTAGTTTTATTAGTATTATTAGTATAATAAGTATTTTTAGTATTATTAGTATTATTAGACTTATTATTAGTATTATTAGTATAATTAGTATTATTATTATTATTATTATTTTTTTATTATTTCTATTAGTATTATTAGTATTATTAGTATTTCTATTAGTATTATAAGTATAATTAGTATTTTTAGTATAATTATTATTATTACTATTATTACTATTATTACTATTATTACTATTATTTCTATTATTACTAGTATAAGTATTATAAGTATAATTAGTATTATACGTATTATACGTATTCTGCGTATTGTATGTATTATAAGTATTATTAGTTTTATTAGAATTATTACTTCTATAAGTTTTATTAGTATTATGAGAACTATAAGTATTGTTAGAATTATTAGTATTATAAGTAAAATTAGTATTATAAGTATTGTTAGTATTATTAGTATTATTAATATTATAAGTATTATTAGTATTATTAGTATTATTAGTATTATGAGTATTATAAGTATTATAAGTATTATAAGTATTATAAGTATTATAAGTATTATTAGTATTATAAGTTGTATTATGTTTTATTTTTTAAACGACCGAATACACAAAAAAAACTTCAGCGGAATCTAAATGTTGAAGAATGACAAAAGAGTATAGGTTCACACATATCCATCATCTGCTTCTATAAACGTTATTTCAGAGTCAATTTTGCAACGATCAAATACTTTGATATCGTAAATTTCAAGACGCATTTTCGCCACTCTTGTTCGTACATCTTCTCCCAAAAATTAGAACATTTTCAGAATCTCCATGCGACATTCTTTGAACCACAAGACGTACACAATTGGGTCAAGGAGACAGACAAAAATTGAGATACCTTCCACGCTAAGACGAAGCTCTGTAAGGCTGATTTTATTGAATCGAGCTAAAATTAGTAGAACAATGAAGGAAACAATGATTAAGGAAAATAGTAAACTGTGTGTGAAGACAAAAGTTGTACTTTTGAACTGACGCAACACTTGAAAAGTGGTTTGCAGTGAAAGCTGTTGTTCGTCTGATCGCCTGTACTTCCTCTGGATGATTCTATATATTTTCCAGTAGCATAACACAAACGTCAGAAGAACAGCTACAGTAAACGTCACGTAATAGACTGTCATTATGTCATTACACAATCCAGCTTGTTCGAACACTAGATGTGACCGAAAACGCAAGAAGCAATATCCGTACCTAAGAGCGAAGAAGATGCTAAGTTCCGTTAACCAAGCGCACACTGACACGGTTCGGATGAACCTTCTGGTACACGTACGTAGGTATGCATATGGCTTGTAGAACACAAACACTCGTTCTACTGCCATTATCGCAACCGTCAGGAAAGCCAGCCGGCCTGCGCACAAGGACAACGTGTAAAGATTCGTGTTCGCAAATGTCTCCAGTAAAAACTTTCGCATTGACGCAATCAAAATATAGCTACTGTAAAAGCAAAGCAAAGCCGTCACCAGGAATTTTGCTGATTCAGGAAACCTCTTGGCTTTTTGTAAAGCTCGAATGGACAGAAAGCACGGTATCACAGATAAAAAGTCAAGTAACACATAAACCAATTTATCCGAGAATGAGTAGTTTTCTGTGTAAATGTCTTTTTCATCTACTTTCATGGTTGTGTTCAGCAAAACAGCTGTGTAGTTTGTAGAAATCCATTGAGACATCGTGAATGTTTGTTTAATTGTTTTAGAAGTTTATATACTTCAGTAGTGAAGATATCAATTCTTTTTTATGTTAATCAAATTATTTCATCTGAGGTAACTATTACCTTCTCTGCCTTTCACGAACTTTCAGTTTGCCCAATGTACTAATCAAACTTGCGATAAGCACGTGTTTTCAAGAGGCATTAACAAGTCGTCAATGTTACAAGGGATACGTTATGGTAGCAGCTTTTAAGCAAAGCACATGACTCCTGTTATCCACACGCTAGTTTAATCGTAAACCGAACTAATAGTTACCCGTATATATTCGATACCGTATTTGAGTTAAAATACACATACTCCACCAAGTACTCCAGCGGAAAACTATTGTAGTCGCATACGCATACAGTTTCCGCTTTTGATCATCTGGATATAGTCTGTTTGATATTGATTTTGAGTAAAAGATTGCATCGTGAATGAAACAACTATGTAATTAATACTGAAACGCATAACAAAGCGAAAGAAATCAATACGGCAAAGAGCTTAACATCTTAGAAGTGCGACTAATCAACTAGGAACACTTACACATTTATTGGAAAATACTGAGTTCAGATGTATTTGCAAGTTCATTATCTAACGGATTATAGAAAGAAGCACATGTGCGCTAGCTACGTCAAATACTTTATTATTTTTAGATAATAATAACTATGTCCATACGTCTAGTTAGACTCGATGGTTCGATTAATGCCTAACATTCATCAAAACCACATCACGATACAGGGATCAACTGTGTGGAAGAATGATTAAACATATTTATCTCAAGCAAGTTATTAGACAAATTCAAACAAACTATAACACTTACTTCCATATTGAAGTTATATTTTGATCAAATGTACCACAATGAAAGCACTCCACGTGTAGATATATATGACATTATACAATATATTAATGCGACTTTCTTAAACCTTTGGCACCCTAAAACAGTTCGACACAGTATAATAGGCACATGGGGAGAATTAAAGCAACGAGAACACATTATAAATAATTGTTGTATGCATATTTTGTGTTATACGGCCCATGTGACTAGGTCTATTTATTCCATTATGGGGTTTCGAGAACATCGACTTTCAAAGTTAATGCAACTCACATTGCTAGGGTTGGATAAATTGTGTAGCTTATCCACACCAAGTATATTTGCTAAATGGTATTGAACGTATCTTTTATGTTTTATGGTACAATATATTCAACACATGTTCATGTACAATGTTAGTGTCTGTGTGTCGTATGAATAGATATCGTTGCGGGAAATTAAAATGAAATATATTGTTCCACAAACAAATAAAAAAGAGCATGTTGTATCTTGTTAAATAAATGTTACCAGACCGCAGCTAGCGTTTCAATTTTGGAAATTGCTATTAGGAACACTGATTTGTTATGGGCTAACTTTATTTCACGACTTTTTTTACGAAATATTCTCCAATTTTGAGTGTTAAAGGGACTTAAAGCAATATTATTTTCGTTTTAGCAGACGATGCTTATCCACAGGGTGAGTGTTCACAGAAAACAATAAATGTCGAAATGTATTCAAGAAAATATACGTCATTTTCCACGTAAATAAGCATTATGTTGCCATGAATGAATGTATGCAAATCCGGGTTCAGAAAACGAAATATTCGTTGAATTTGAGTTTTAATGGGGATTTAATAACAAGCCTGCGTTCCATGTGCGTGCTCGTGCCTGTGATAGGCGTCCCTTGGATACTCGTCATCTTCTATGGCTTCGAGTCTGCTGCATTCATGCAATACCTGTTTGCACTACGGTTGCAGGTAGTTCTGAAAAACTCAAATAAACACCAGTTCTATCTTCTACGTCAACAAGTTAGATGTATTTATACAATACATGTTTGCATTGTTCAACTGATTGCAGGTAGTTCTGACAAACTGACTTAAACACCAGTTGGTTAAAAAGTATTTATTCCAGAATGTGTTTACAAGATAAGTTACAGGCTTATTAAGTTTATGGGATTGGGACGTTAGCTAAGCTAGAAGGGATCCTTTCCTCAAACACCAGTTCCAATTTGAAATAACTATTGCATGTTCACAACATACATATATGTTGTAACAGCCGTTTTGTATTATTTTTGTTTTGTAATTTGTTTTTAGGGCCTGTTTATCTTCATTAATCACTGCATTTTCAACAAACAGGCAATTCTATTTCCGGTCGTTATCTGTCACTCGTAACTCTTATAACACTTACGTTACGTTTATAGCGATTTAATTGATTTGAGTTGTTGACTCACATCTTTTACAGGTCAGAACAGCAGTTAGAAATGAGTTCAACAAACGAGACCACTTGAAATCGATTGACAGATCAACATCGGTAACCCAACAGTGATTTTTATTTCTCTATGCTATGGTTATAGGTTCATGACATTTTAAAGACAATTTACGAGGTTTACATTATTATATGCTACATCATTGTATTTAAATAATTTTATGTATTCACATTCATCAAAAGACGAGCAAGTTCAAGAAGAGTTTCGAGTGCAGCGGTAAGTATATGTTTTTAATTGTTTTTTTACAGAAATTATGTGAAGAACATTATAATTATTGATTTATAAATGTATAATTTGTCATAACCAGGGATGCCTTCTTCATTTGGTGTGTTACAATTCAATAATCTTTGTCAAACTAAACCACTCATATCACGATCTTTGCTTCAACTAATAGTATTGCAAAATATCCAGTCATCGAAAGTACATTTCAGCTCCAACGCATTCTGAAAACGAATCTTCTACTAGTCAGCACCAGGTATCAGTATTATTTCTTGACTTGCCATGTGTTTGTCCATACTTATGTCAAACAAGCCAAACAAGCCGCGATATCGTATAACATGAGCAGTGATGCACATGTTTATATATTAATTACAGCATATTACTCATAATAATGCACGTTGTATTGTCACATGATCTTATGGATCACGCCCTGGATAAACGTTCAAAGTTTAATTTTATATTTAAGCTATGTGGAGGCGCCAAATGCATGTCTACGCTTAACTTCGTGAAACAATATTGCCCTCGAAGAAAACCCATATCACTGACAAGAAATGTGAAGATCCGATTCCATTCTCACGCAAGTCCTCGTCAGGATTTGCAACTGTTGTCCTTCGAGCTGTACGGATCACTGACAAATACTCCCGCATAGAAAGAAGTCATTCGACTAAGAGTTCCAATAACACTGTCACAAAAGTTTGAGAGCGTCAAAACATAGTGTGTTTCTTAATTGAAATTAGTGTGTATAATTAAATGAACACAAAACTCGAATACACCAAGTATAGCTTAGGTCTAAACATTNGCCACCACCGCCACCACCACCGCCGCCTATAATAATTATTCCATTATACTCTTGTCCCATAACGTGTAAGACATAGATTTGTTGAATACCAAGTTATACAGAACATTGAGTTTAACGTTACACTTGAGATACTATATACAGGCAAAATAAATGACATAAATTACTGGAAATGTAAATTGTAATTAAAATGTTATAAAACTGTTCACATAATTTACAAACATTGTTCTGATAGACGTTTTTATAATAAACAAACCCTTACAAAAATCGTGGGAAATCTAAAACAAAACGAATGTGTCATTTACCTTGTAGATAATCGGGGAAGGCGGCAGCCATTGCCAGTAAGAGAAACACTGTCACAAGGAACGCAAGCTTCATCTTGAAATATTTTAGGATAAATAAACTAATGATAGGAAAACAAGTAAAAAAAGTACTTATTGTAAACACAAATTAAACATGTTTATTAATTTTGATTTTCAAAGTATTATGAATGTACAAACTCGCAGATTAAACGTTAATCTGTCAACATATCATATATAAAACGAAACTAGTACAGAGTAAACTTAATTTTAAAGAAGTGATAACGATGAAATATTATAAGATTGAAACAGAAAACATTTAATAAAAAGAAATCATTACATACGTGTAAAAAAATAAAATAAATTATTTGCAATGTGTATAAACTATATTAATAGGCTTATTGAGTAAATAGAAAAATAACCTTTATCATAAAACATGATAATAACAAAATAAATTGAAGGATATAGAATGTATGTGAACTGTGATACATATACTTATATACCTATATATATGCAATTTTTCATTTTCAAATTATTATCCATGTACAAAGTCGCTGGTAAACGTTTTCGGTCAAAATAACATATTTTATACTTAAAACCGTACATGATTAATACATTTTAAAAGAAGTGATGCACATGAAAAATTATTTTATTGTTAAGTTAACCATATTTNTTTATAATTAAAACCGTACATGATTAATACATTTTAAAAGAAGTGATGCACATGCAAAATTATTTTATTGTTAAGTTTAATATATTTAGTAACAAGAACATTGTGTGTAAATAAATAAAAGAAAATATATACCGCTGCATGAAATAGCAATATATTTACGTTTTGTTTTGTACGTTTCGGGAGAGTTACGTTTAAAATGTCACGTGACATGATTGATCTGANTCATGATGATTGTATATGAAATACAGACATGCAATCATGATGATTGTATATGAAATACAGCTATGCAATCATGATGGTTGTATATGAAATACAGCTATGCAATCATGATGATTGTATATAAAATACAGACATGCAACCATGGCCATGATGAGTTTATATGAAATAAATAGTATATGAACGTTTTTTATGCAAGTATCCTGTATACAGACGCATTATTAAGTAAATAGCTCTATTCTTAGTCAAAGCAGTGTGATGAAATTCATTCCTCGAGGTAGGGTGGCTGGTATTTGTCTGCCCTCTTCTCGTCAACCTGACCAGCTAAGGAATGCGACCTTTTTTTAAGCGATGATACATTTGGCGTCCGTTAACATTTTGCCATAGTAAAATAATCACATAGGGAAATAAGGGAAAAAATATAAAATAATTATTTTAAAAAAATCTTGATTTACTTTTTGTGTTATACGGTCCATTTAACTGTTTTAAACATGTCTGTGGACATACGAGAACATCGACTTTTGAAGATTATTTAAATAAGAATGTAAAGGCAGCGAATTTTATTTGATATTATTTGATATTTTGTGTTGAAAGTATCTTCTGTTTAAAAAGTAAACAAGTTCGTAAACCGTTATATTCACAACCGCCCGAAGTGAATTTCGAGAAGGCGATGTGCCTCCATTCGGATATGATTCTGTTTCAGACGACTGCTCTTACCCAAAATATGATGGCCACCTCATACATGTGACCATATTTTAATCAAGGGGCCAAGGTATGATCACTTGACCACAGTATGATCACATGACCATTGTTCGATCACATGGCCATAGTATGATCACATGACCATTGTTTGATCACATAACCATAGTATGATAACATGACTATAGAATGATAACATGACCATAGTTTGATTACATGACCATAGTATGATAACATGACCATAGTATGTTCACATGACCATAGTATGATCACATGACCATTGTTTGATCACATGACCATTGTATGATCACATGACCATAGTATGATCACATGACCATTGTATGATCACATGACCATTGTTTGTTCAATGACCATAGTATGATCACATGGCCATTGTTTGATCACATGTCCATTGTATGATCACATGACCATAGTATGATCACATGACCATTGTTTGATCACATGACCATTGTATGATCACATGATCAAAGTATGATCACATGACCAAAGTATGATCACATGACCATTGTTTGATCACATGACCATTGTACGATAACATGGAGTATAGTTATTGTAGGTTTCAAAGAAGAAAAAAAAGTAATTACTGTGAAGAATAATTATGAATTATGACAATCCATCTCATGTTTTTTTTTATTTGTAAACGTGTTAATTACAACGTCGGGCTGTCTTGTCTCTCTAACAAAAATGAGAGTATCTGGCAGAAATTATCACAGAATGTATGAATATGTAATGCTATTTGGGCATCTATTTATTTAATACAAGAACCATAACTGCAAAGATAAGATGAAGGTGTAACGCTTTTACAGCAGATATAAAGACATTTCTTTTATTTCATAGCACATCAGCAGGGTTTAAAATTATTTAAATGTTGTAAATATTTAACTTATATTATTATATTATATTAATTAAATTTCGTTATCAATAGACTTTATGAACTAATCATTCTTTATATAATCTTTCCTTCGGTACGTTTTCTCCAAAGTATTCTCAATAATATAAAGCCGTTAGAAAACAAATTTCTGAGTGGAAACTTATCGATAAGTAAGCGTATATTGAAACAGTGAATACGATACTTTTTTCGTTACTTATTATTGACATACGACAGCGGGTGTTTTGAGTAGATAGGTAATCTTACATGTATATTTCAATCACGTTACTTATTATTGACATACGACAGCGGGTGTTTTTGAGAAGATATGTTATCATACATGTATATTTTAATCGCGTTACTTATTATTGACATTCGACAGCGGGTGTTTTTGAGTAGATAGCTAATCATACATGTATATTTCAATCAGGTTACTTTTTATTGACATACGACAGTGGGTGTTTTGTAGTAGATAGGTTATCATATATGTATATTTCAATCACGTTACTTATTATTGACATACGACAGCGGGTGTTTTTGAGTAGATAGGTAATCATACATGTATATTTCAATCACGTTACTTATTATTGACATACGACAGTGGGTGTTTTTGAGTAGATAGGTAATCATACATGTATATTTCAATCACGTTACTAATTATTGACTTACGACAGAAGGTGTTTTTGAGTAGATAGGTAATCATACATGTATATTTTAATCACGTTACTTATTATTGGCATACGACAGTGGGTGTTTTGAGAAGATAGGTAATAATACATGTATATTTCAATCACGTTACTTATTATTGACATACGACAGTGGGTGTTTTGAGAAGATAGGTTATCATACATGTATATTTTAATCACGTTACTTATTATTGACATACGACAGCAGGTGTTTTTGAGTAGATAGGTAATCATGCGTGTATATTTCAATCACGTTACTTATTATTGACATACGACAGCGGGTGTTTTTGAGTAGATAGGTAATCATACATGTATATTTCAATCAAGTAACTTATTATTGACATACGACAGTGGGTGTTTTGAGAAGATAGGTAATCATACATGTATATTTCAATCGCGTTACTTATTATTGACATACGACAGCGGGTGTTTTTGAGTAGATAGGAAACCATACGTGTATATTTCAATCACGTTACTTATTATTGACATACGAAAGCGGGTGTTTTTGAGTAGATAGGTAATCATACGTGTATATTTCAATCACGTTATTTATTATTGACATACGACAGCGGTCGTTTTTGAGTAAATAGGTAATCATATATGTATATTTCAATCACGTTACTTATTATTGACATACGACAGTGGGTGTTTTGAGTAGTTAGGAAATCATACATGTATATTTCAATCACGTTACTTATTATTGACATAAGACAGCGGGTATCTTTGAGTAGATAGGTAATCATACATGTATATTTCAATCAAGTTACTTAATAATTGACATACGACAGTGGGTGTTTTGAGAAGAAAGGTAATCATACATGTATATTTCAATCACGTTACTTATTATTTACATACGACAGCGGGTGTTTTGAGAAGATATGTACATGTAATCATACGTGTATATTTCAATCACGTTACTTATTATTGACATACGACAGTGAGTGTTTTTGAGTAGATAGGTTATCATACATGTATATTTCAATCACGTTACTTATTATTGACATACGAAAGCGGGTGTTTTGAGAAGATAGGTAATCAAACATGTATATTTCAATCACGTTACTTATTATTGACATACGACAGCGGGTGTTTTTGAGTAGATATGTAATCATACATGTATATTTCAATCACGTTACTTATTATTGACATTCGACAGCGGGTGTTTTTGAGTAGATAGGAAATCATACATGTATATTTCAATCACGTTACTTATTATTGACATACGACAGCGGCTGTTTTTGAGTAGATAGGTTATCATACGTGTATAAATAATAATCACGTCACTTATTATTGACATACGACAGTGGTTGTTTTTGAGTAGATAGGTAATCATACATGTATATTTCAATCACGTTACNTATGTTGAAATATACTCTATCAAACTCTATGATCACATGACCATAGTACGATCAAATGACCACATGTCGTATAGATAAACTTGTTTAGTAAAACTGTAATGTTTCTCTGACAAAAATGAGAATGTCTGACAATAATTATCAAATCACGAAAGCACGCAATCGTATTCGAATAAGTGTAAACATATGTTAACGGATTGATTTTAGAAATAGGTCACGTTTATTTATAAACAAATATAGATGTGGTATCGCATTTTCGGTCCCTACGTTAAGGAATGTATTGTTTTCAATCATACAGTTTATGAATTGTATTTATATGTTTTGTNTCTTCTGAGGTTACTATTACCATCTTTGCCGTTCACGAAATTTCAGTTTGCCCATGGTCTTATCAAACTTGCGATACGCACGTGTTTTCAAGAGGCATACACAAGTCGTCAATGTTACAAGGGATACGTTATGGTAGCAGCTTTTCAGCAAAGCACATGACTCCTGTTATCCACACGCAAGTATGATCGTAAACCGAACGTATTAAAATACACATATTCCACCAAGTAGTCTTCTCCTAACCGACAAGTAATGAAGTCGCTTTTGATCATTAGGATACTGTCTGTTTGATATTGATTTTGAGTAAAAAGATAGCATCGTGAATGAAACAACTGTCTAATTAGTTCTGAAACGCGTAACAAAGCGAAAGAAATCAATATGACAAAGAGCTTGAAAACTTAGAAGTTCGACTAATCAACTAAGGAACAATAACACTTTTATTGCCAAATACTGAGTTCAGATGTATTTGCAAGTTCATTATCTAACGGATTATAGCAAGAAGCACATGTGCATTAGCTACGTCAAATACGTTATTATTATTTTTTAGATAAGTATAACTTTGTCGACACGTCTAGTTAGGCTCGACGGTTCGATTAATTTATGACATTCATCAAAACCACACCACGTTAAGAATCAGACGTGTAGTAGAATGATCAACAATATTAATATCAATCACGTTATTAGTTATTAGATACAATGCAAACATAATATAACACTGATTTCCATTTTGAAGTTATATTTGAATCAAATATGCTACAATTAAAGTACTCCATATGTAAATATTTATGACACAAAAAAATTAACTATGTTAATGCGACTTTCTATTACAATTATACATGTGGCATCCGAAAACATTGCAAAACAGTGAAATAAATGGGGGGACTAAAATAATAAAGAACACGATATAAATAATGTTTGTATTTACTTNTTTTTACTTGTTGTGTTTTACGGCCCATGTGACTATGTCAAAAATTAGTTTTCCCAGTAGGCATACGTGTACATCAACTTTCAAAGTTAATGCATCTAAGATTGGAAAGGCGGGAAAATAATTCAGCGTATCCCCACCCACTATATTTTCTCTACTGTGTTGAACGTGTATCTTCAAATAATAAAGTAGTATGACGGAAAAATACAGTGTTTGTATGTTTTTTAACATTAAACAAGTTTGTTAACCGTTATACATGTATTCACAACCGCTCTGATGTATTTTTCGACCAAAGTATGATCACATGACCAAAGTATGATCACATGGCCATATAATGATCACATGACCACAGTATGATCGCATGACCATAGTATGATCACATGACAAAAGTATGATCACATGACCATAGTTTGATCACATGACCAAAGTATGATCTAATGGCCAAAGTATGATCCCATGACCAAAGTATGTGTACAAGACCATTGTCTGATCACATGGCCAAAGTATGATCACATGACCAAAGTATGGACACATCACCACAGTATGATCACATGACCATAGTATGATCACATGACCATAGTATGATCACACGGCCAAAGTATGATCACATGCCAAAGTATGACCACATGACTAAAGTATGATCACTTTACCATAGAATGATCACGTGACCAAAGTATGATCACTTGACCATAGTATGATCACATGACCAAAGTATGATCACTTGACCATAGTATGATCACATGACCAAAGTATGATCACTTGACCATAGTATGATCACATGACCATCTTATATCTTCAATAGTTCCTTTCCATGTACTTTCATATATTTATCTACTTAGTATAAATATACAAAAAACGATAACGTGCATACAAATGTTCTTGTATTAAGATTTTGATCTAGGTTCTGCTAAAAATTCTGTACGTATTGACCATCTGTGAATGAATTATGTTGTTATATGTGTGTACTCAAAGCCTAATGTATGTTGAAATATACTCTATCAAACTCTATGATCACATGACCATAGTATGATCAAATGACCACATGTCGTATAGGTAAACTTGTTTAGTAAAACTGTAATGTTTCTCTGACAAAAATGAGAATGTCTGCCAATAATTATCAAATCACGTAAGCACGCAATCGTATTTGAATAAGTGTATACATATGTAAACGGATTGATTTTAGAAATAAGTCATGTTTATTTATAAACAAATATAGATGGGTGTATCGCATTTTCGGTCCCTACGTTAAGGAATTATTGTTTTCAATCATACAGTTTATGAATTTTATATATATGTTTTGTCTAGTTTTTGATTTTATGGTAGTTTTATTTCTCAAGTTGACTACATCTTGAATGTCAAAAAGAACAAAGAAATAGATAACATATAACGAGTGTCGTTTCATTTCAGTTATTATTTTGTCTTAAAGTGTAACGTTTAACTCAGTGTTGGTAATACTCGGTATTCTCAAGATCTATTTATAACCATAAGGTTTCACAAGGCCGAGTTTATTTCATAATACGCTTAAGCAAAATAAGTTTAGTAAAGGTGTCTTCATAGGAAAGCCGATTGTGTTTGTGTTGGTATACAATTCACACATTCAATGTTTGTGCGTTTTTAATTATTATGACAGTTGCTGGAAGTTGAAGGCTGATATTGAGATACGTTTTACAGTTTAAATTTCCCACTTTTCCGTTTAAAACCTTACGTCATTGGATGTAAAACTATTGATGCCTATAAGACATGCGTAGTTTCCCATACTTCGCTACAACAGGGTGCAGGATCAAGTGACTTTGTGGGCTTCATATTTAAACCTTAATGGATGTAAACATACCAGTTAGTGGTGTTTGTTGTTCAAATAACGTTGTTAAACTATTTTTCTTAAACATTTCAACTTGTTCATAAAAGACAGTTTTTATGCTGCTTATGGCAATGTGCAATACATCATAATTACTTTATTTAATAAGCCTGTGTTCTTGTTTAAATATTGGATGTGTACAGCATTCATGCACACGTTAATGCTTCACGCAACGTGAAATTTTGACACTGACATCAGACGTATTTTAGGATTTATTCTTTAATCTTAAGATATCGGCACAAACTGCACGAAAAACTGTCTTTTATGCACTATAGATTTTTTCAAATGTATTTTAATAACGTGAGATATTTGCAAAAAATAAAGTTCTTAACGGCGTGTTTACATTCTGTCCAGCCCGTGTGTAAGCCCTGAAATCCCCGTTGATCCTGCTCCCTGTACAAGAGAACTATGAACTATCCATTTCTGCCTCTGTGTTAGGACAGCAGCAAGTAAACCAGAAAACTAGGTCACATAAGTAAGATAAACTATTTCATATTATAACTGCAAAGACTTATATAAAGTCAATTGCTAAATATTTGGTTTTTATATAACTTTGTAAATTTCTTTGTCATTTCATAGTTTCTAGTTTACTGCAGCCTATAAACATACCACGTTGTTTTAAAGATTTTAACTTTGTAAATACACTTCATTCTTTGCAAATAAAATAACAAAATGCTATGAACAATACTTATATTTACAAGGTATCAGATAAGAGGTTTTTAAAAGAAATATTCTATCATTGTGTATACACAGAGCACATTATTAAAAATTATTAAAAATAAGAAAACTTACATTTTAAAAGGTAAATAACACCATTATACACATATAAATATTTATTAAATACAGATGTACAGTGAAAAAGAATATTCTGCAATGTTTGCTTGTTTAACTTGACAAGTCAATCGCCCATCAGCTACACGTATCAACATGGATTGCAGTTCACTTGAACTAACCTAAGAAAAAAAGAACATGTTTAAATTTAACTGACATCATTATGCACATGTGAACCTGCAATAAATACAAGTCATATGAACATTTCGCCATGTTTGCTACCTAAACTTAACATATAAATGCTTTAATTCGCACTATCAGCTATGCGTATCCGCTGAACACGGAAGCCTTTCCACTTCTACCGCCTCCCACACCACGGCCAACAGCATCCGCCACCACCACCGCCACCACCACCACCACCGCCGCCACCACCACCACCGCCGCCGCCTCCACCGCAACCGCCACCACCGCCACCACCACCGCCGCCTGGAATAATTATTCCATTATACTCTTGTCCCATAACGTGTAAGACATAGATTTGTTGAATACCAAGTAATACAGAACATTGAGTTTAACGTTACACTTGATATACTATATACAAGCAAAATAAATGACATAAATTACTGGAAATGTAAATTGTAATTAAAATGTTATGAAACTGTTCACATAATTTACAAACATTGTTTTGATAGACGTATTTATAATAAACAAACCCTTACAAAAATCGTGGGAAATCTTAAACAAAACGAATGTGTCATTTACCTTGTAGATAATCAGGGAAGGCGGCAGCCATTGCCAGTAAGAGAAACACTGTCACAAGGAACGCAAGCTTCATCTTGAAATATTTTAGGATAAATAAACTAATGATAAGAAAACATAGAAAGTACTTATTGTAAACACAAATTAAACATGTTTATTAATTTTGATTTTCAAAGTATTATGAATGTACAAACTCGCAGATTAAACGTTAATCTGTCAACATATTATATATAAAACGAAACTAGTACCGAGTAAACTTAATTTTAAAGAAGTGATAACATTGAAATATTATAAGATTGAAACAGAAAACATTTAATAAAAAGAAATCATTACATACGTGTAAATAAATAAAATAAATTATTTGTAATGTGTATAAACTATATAAATAGGCTTATTGAGTAAATAGAAAAATAACCTTTATCATAAAACATGATAATAACAAAATCAATTAAAGGATATAGAATGTATGTGAACTTTGATACCTATACTTATATACCTATATATATGCAATGTTTCATTTTCAAATTATTATCCATGTACAAAGTCGCTGGTAAACGTTTTACGGTCAAAATAACATATTTTATAATTAAAACCGTACATGATTATTACATTTTAAAAGAAGTGATGCACATGAAAAATTATTTTATTGTTAAGTTAACCATATTTAGTAACAAGAACATTGTGTGTAAATAAATAAAAGAAAATATATACCGCTATCTATTTACTGTTTCAATTCATTCAGAAAGAGCATACCTTTTGTATCAGTCGCTTATCCTCTATGAAATAGCAATATATTTACGTTTTGTTTTGTACGTTTCGGGAGAGTTACGTTTAAAATGTCACGTGACATGATTGATCTGAACGAGATACAAATTTCAAATCCGTGACAGCCATTACCAGATACGAACGACCACAGCCAATGATTTGTCATACTCAAAATGCAAATAAAAACCAAAAACGGATTTTAAAGCAATTTCGTACTCTTGTCCGGGATACAAATTTATTCTACATCAGTTTTTTACTGGATCAATTAAAATTAACATGACGCAATAGAACATGTTTTTTTCATAACATTATGTCTGAAATTGAATTTGGTTCATATGTTCATGCATGACTGGCAGTTTATATCCAGAAGAGAAGTAATTAAACTCTATTTATTATGAAACACTTGTTACAAAGGATTATGTTGAAGCAAAACCAATTGTTTTATTTGACATATACAAAAGAAGACAGCAGTATTAACAGGACAAACGTCGCCACAAAAAGAACTCTCTAAATTATATAATGTATTGTGATTGCGCTGTGTAAGTAATTTTGCAAGAATTTAATAACAATTACAATATAACGCACACTACAATGCTTGAAAAAAAAGAAAAAACACAACAACACAAGACTGCACAATTTAAACTTCAACGCGTTGCTTGCAGATGCAAATACATGTATTACAATCATTGATTTATTTGCATGTGTGTGCTGGGCGGTTGACTGCTTTTAAAACTGTCATAAAAATGAACTTATCTCCCAATTGGATTTGGAGACTGCGATAGTTGCAACACAATACATAACATCGCAATGAAGAAGATTTGTTCCTAAGAAACAAAGTCAACATCAATTATTGTGTATGTTAGAATGTGATATTTTGCTTGTAAAAAGTGCACGAACTAGTAATTGACCACTCGCCAGCTGTCAATCAAACGCACGGAACAATCAATCAGATTAATTTTCATTGCGGCCACATGGTCCGACAAACAAAGAGTGTCGGAGTAATTGTATAAGCGTTTTATGTTAACAAAACTAGTGGGCGGAGCGATCGCTTTTTTGGCGATTGTTCAATTCTCCGGTGAGGGGGGTCGTCATGCAGCTATCATGAATGTCGTGCAAAGCGTCAAACAGAGGAACTGGACCACCTGCATGTAAGGAAACGCTGGCAAACACAAATGACGTAACCAAACATTGTTAAAATGTTAACATTCGGGTGTATATATATATACGTGTTGGTTAACGCGTCTATGGACAACCTGCATGTAAGGAGACGCTGCTTAACACAAATGACGTTACCAAGTATTGATACAATGTTAACATTCGTGTTTATATATACTTGTTTGTCAACGCATCTATCATTAACACGAAAATAAACGACACAGAATGACACTGATTTTACAATTTACTTGTAAAATGCATGTACAGTTAAATTTGCATTTTGCAATATGTGATATGAGGTTATCATGTTGCTTAAGACGATCAAGCCAATTATAATCCATAAATTTCTATTGAGAAAGAGATCAATAAGGATAACGTTTGCAATATAAATATTAATTGTAAAATAAAAACAATGTTGTAAATTGTAGAGGACATTAGTTTTATTCGGGGAGGGTTGAGGAATAGGAGTTACTACACTAGTATCTAGCGAATAAGAATTGTAAGCTAACATACATCGTAAACGTTACCAATTATAATAGATGTGCGTCCTAAAGTTCCGAATATATATGATGCAAGACGAGTGACGAGGAACTTCTATATTACCATATCGCCGGAAGCGCTGGTTGCAGAGTGTGTATGTGTACAAGAAGCTATTACCCAATAGGACCGGANACGTTACCAATTATAATAGATGTGCGTCCTAAAGTTCCGAATATATATGATGCAAGACGAGTGACGAGGATCTCTATATTACCATCTCGCCGGAAGCGCTGGTAACAGAGTGTGTATGTGTACAAGAAGATATTACCCAATAGGCCAGGACCGATATGCAATTTTTCGCCGAACCTCAAACAAATTGCAACATAAAATGTTTTAAGTGATTTGGACTCTTGTATATGTTATCTATTATATACAAAGTTCCTTTATCACGTGATACTGGCTGCAGAACGGGACTCATCTGCCACACGTGATAATGACTTGATTTAGAAGATGAATACCATTTTAGATGTATATGCCGCTTTTGCACTGATTTAAGGAAAAACTATATTAGCTGTATATTTTATATAAAACCATATGTATATAAATTCCACAAGTTATTATTTTCATGTGACAAATCAGTAATTTCAAATGTATGTAGATATATAAAATAAGCTTTTGCTATAAGAAATACGATTCTAAATAATACTGTTTAATAAATGTCATTACCGCTTTGATATAATTTACGAATTATTGCAATTGATTGTGTTTATTTAGTTGTATTCTAAAATGGCCATTTATGATATGTTATGTTATGTTGTTATACCTATTTACGTGGCAGAAAGTAATGTGTATACTTGTGTATGAAGACGATGAACTTGTATATACGTCTGAATAAACTGTCTGTCTGATAATCGCAAGGAGATTCTGTTTGTAAAACCTTCTTTACCAGCCTTACATATTTGTTTTATTTCTTTGTTTTGCCCTAGTCATGATCAATGGAATAATGCAGCTTTGCAAAATGAAAATTTTAAAACAAAAGAACACCACAAGTTAAACATACTTAATACAGTTGTGATGTTTTCATAATTTTTTTTTGAATGTTTTGCAAATGCTATTTGCATTTTTATGTGAAAAACGATTTCTCACCGCATCCTGTTTGTGTCTTTGCAACAGGCTGCAAAAAGTCACTTACAAACACCATATACAATCAGTAAAATGTTGTGTATCTTTACAATATACACTGAAATGATAATAATGTGCGCTAGTTTGATTAAAGATAGAATGACGTTGATATAATGAAATGGTAAGCATGTATTATTGACATACCGATCGATTTACCGATTTGCAATTGTTTCCGAAAACGTTTGCAATTGCATAATTCAGATGGACAGTCCGAATTATATAAGTGTTATCTTGATTTGATATTCTCTTTTTTAGCTGTTTAATCGAAGTGCAGTGCTATGGGATCAATGTTTGTTCACAAGTATGTGTTTATTTTACTTTATGGTTCTCTGTGATTGTTTCCAAGGCATTCCCTTCAGTTCTTATATTGTTTTATGTTATTTGCTGTGTTGTCGTATATATTGACCTTTCTTGAATAGGAAATTAGTCACTTGCTTTTATAGGTATCTCCTGGAAATAAGGTCAATGGGGTTTCAATTGTTTTATTTAATTTCTCAACACCTAGGGACATGACCTTCAAAATGGAAGTCCAGACTAAGCGGCCAATGTAAAGAAAGTTGACTGTGTTTTCAGCAAAAAATTGCAAAGTGAAATAACTACTGCATGAGCTTGAACAAAAATAGTTTTGCTCTCTACGCATGCGCACACTGATTGTAACGTTATTGAATAAGTGAAATTAACTTACTTGTCTTCATTGTTATGCTTGTTTAAGGCAATTTATTACATTATGACTTTATGACATTAAAATAGCGTTCGTATTTTCGACATTCATGATGACGATGATCGTTAAAACATTAATTTGTCGGCTTTTCAGTGGATTTTAATAAATGGGCATGGCATATCTGTCAATATCGAAACTGTAAAATACCCACGCCTTTGTCAGTTAAAAAATGAAATATGAGCTGCGTTGGTGAACTGCTAATTCCCAGAAGACGACAACACACGACATGTTTATTATTTTTTTATTGATAAATATATTGCTGTGCCTCAATAGCGCATACTGTTTTAGAGAACAGAGCATAACATAAAATATGATTGTGAAATTAATATCCGTTGACGCCTATTTTCCATGACAACCGCCGGTGCCGCCACCACCACCGCCAACTCCGCCGCCGCTTCCGCCACCGCCGCTGCCACCTCTGCTGCCGCCACCAGCGCCACCGCCACCAACACCAGCGCCAGCGCCACCGCCGCCGCCGCTGCCACCGCCGCCACCGCCGCCGCCGCCACCGCCGCCGCCGCCCCAACGTGTTTAAAACACAAATTATACATATTGATGAAGTATGCTTTCAAAATTACTACCAATGCACAGCGCAAATTGACGAATTGGCAGTAGAAGGTTGGACGATACTATGCGGCTATTTATTAAATGTTTCATTTCAATAAAAAAGTACATACCTGTGTATCTGTCGCTTCGTCGTTATGAAGCAGAATTAGATTTACATTACGTTTTATATGTCGCAGGAGCGTTACGAAGAAAACAGTTTAGTCGGGTCAATATATGAAAAAGACTATCAACCCCAAAAAACTTGCTACAAAAGGTATTTTAACTGATCCTGGTAGGGTTGGAGGTCCTTTAAATCATTTTAAAAGTTTACCATAATCGGACCTCCGGAAAATGATTTTTTTTCAAGATTGCCGCCAAGATGGAAGCCACAACCTACTTATTATACTAACTATGTAAGTATTCACGCAAATGTGATGACTTTGGTGTCTATACCTAGGTTTAAGGGGGCAGATGACACAATAAAATAATAAAAAAATATGTAAGTATATTACGCAACATAGAAATTCAACATGGCGTCCAAATGGCCGCAAACACAAAGACCACAAGGGCATAACTACTGACTCAAACGTGATGATTGAGAAAGTGAGCCATTTAAAGGTAAGTCCTATATATTTTTTAACATCGCATTACCAAGCGACACACGTTTCATTGTAATTTGACTAAACATGGGTCTAGATCTTTAACCTGGTTTTAGTTGACTGAAGAGGCTCATACGCCTAATTGAGGAAGCATTTCAATTTAACCCTCTAAAATCGCATGTTATACTGGTATAAATCACTTTTTCAGACAGCACATATTGTCCAAGCATTGTTAGATTCTTACTGCATTGCTCTATATGTGTCTAAGCATACGTGTCCTATTTAAAGCGGGACTGTACGATTTTGTCGAATAAAAATGAATTTTTATAAAATGTATTAAAAATGAGTATACATATATTTCAATAAATTAAAATAAAAGTTAAGAAGAACATGTGTCGGAAAATGCGAAATAAGCCAGATATTTAAATCTGAAATTGAAAATGGCTTCCAGCCAAATTCGACAGCATATTTATAATGCATGTACAATGTGAATTTAAATTTAAAGCGGGACTGTACGATTTTTATATGTGTTAAATTTTAATATATTGATAAAATTATGTCACGATGAAACAAAATAGGAAATAAAAAGTATACATTGAAGACAAATTTCATAAAATGCAGCAAAGACAAGCTAGCGCTGTTTAAAGCAGATGCCGCCACTTTTACTCGTATTTGTAAGGAAACAATATTGTGTCTCTGTGTCGTATGAACGAATCTGCACTAAAACTAAATTTAAATTCACATTGTACATGCATTATATATATGCTGGCGAATTCGGCTGGAAGCCATTTTCAATTTCAGATTTAAATATCTGGCTTATTTCGCATTTTTCGACACATGTTCTTCTTAACTTTTATTTTAATTTATATTGAAATATATGTATACTAATTTTTAATACATTTTATAAAAAATCATTTTTATTTGACAAAATCGTACAGTCCCGCTTTAAGACTTAGCCTGTGCCTAATAAACAACTTTTGAAAAGCTACCTCCCTTGTTGATAAATACATCATTTGATTTGCATTGGAAATAGCAGTAAACAATTATTGTCTATGATCAATATGTACTCTGGGGACGAATCGTGCATTCTGTCAACATTAGACTTTGTTTGCAACCTTGCCATGAAGCACAAACATCCCACAATTGTGACGTTTGACCAACCCTTGTATTGGAAGGCTGCCGAAATCATCATTGATGCGCCACAAAGTAGTTGCCTAAAAAGTATTTTTCTGATGTTGTGGTGTTTTCATACACTTATGAACTTGCTGGTGACCATGTGATCCATCATGAAAGGCACCGGTCTCAAAACATACTTGATACTGTATATTGGGAAAATTCTATTGTGCACATTATGATAGGGAACGCTGTCCAGAGGGCTATGTTGAACAATTTTCTTGTTGACAAGTGCCTACACAGCCAGCTTATAGCCGAAATGACCCAGGAAGATCCCGAGATTAAGATACTGTTGGATCAAGCCGAGGAAGTGTACTCTTCCCTTCTGAAGGGCGAGACGTCGCTTGCATATGTAACATGTTCTGAAATCAAACTGGAGATAGCTACAGAGAAGAAAAAAAATGAACGTGCCCAGACCTCAAAGACAATTATGGCTGAATGATCAGCGTATGGTCAGCATGGCAAGGATGTTGATCAAGGCGGTGAGTACTGTTGCTGGCCGATACATTTGCAGGCAGTATCCGATTGTCTATCTGTCTTTGCTGTAGCTGGGCACTTCAATTACCCGCGATCTGCTTATAACTATCTGCAGCAAATGAGCAAGACGCATCGAGCGAGGCTGTGATGAACTGTATTCCTGAAACAGATCGTCACGTGATTCATGGTGGCTTTTTACTGCATCGTTTACCATGGAAAAAGGGCAACACATATAACGCAATAGCCGAGTACTATGCAGATTTCACTGTAAGGCATTGTGGAAAAGCGACAGTGGTGTTCAATGGTTACGAAGCCAGCGTGTATTAATATCAAATCATGGTATGGATTTGGATGGCACATAATATGAAACCGACAGACTGGGGATGGAAACAGGACAACGACCAGTTAATTCCAATAATTACTAAAAAAATGCTGCACCTGAAGAACTATTGAAACTCATCCATTGTAACTGTTCTGAAGGATGTAAACCCACTTGATACAACTGCAGACGCTATGGACTCCCCTGCATGTGTATGTGGCCCTTGCAAACTGAAAACTGTGATAATGCAAACAATTCTTAAGAGTTCGGTACTGAGGAGGAGGACGACGACACCGACAATTTAACGCTCTGAGAAACATGCTACGGACAAAGGTAATTGTGGACAGCTGAATGTCGTAAATTGGACTTCATGATTATTCAACTTCTTTGTGATATCAACAATTCAATAAAAGTGTTCCTTGTCTCCGAAACTATGGTGATTGACATAACAATCATGACGTTTCAGTAAAAAAGTTATGGACTTGTTGTCCTTCGTATTTTGTCGGTGGCCATTTTGGATGGAATGTTTTCTATGTAATTAAATAAACTAACACTATGTCTGATGATCTGAATGATCTTAATGTGTTCTTTGCCCACTTAAACCTAGGCATTGACATCGACATCGTCAAATTTTAGTTGATACTTACATAGTATGATCATAAGTAGATTTTGGCGGCCATCTTGGCGGCCATCTTGAAACACATCTTTCCGGAAGTCCGATTTCAGTACAATTTTGATATGTTATAAAGCACCTTCTACCGTACCATGATCAGTTAAAACACATTTTTTTTGCAATTTTAGGGGTCAAAGTATATATTGACCATAGTTTTCCAATCGCCAATCAAGAGTTGCATCATGTTTTCACTTGATATCCAAACGATGATGATTCAGTTTGAAAACAAGTATCAAACAAACACCAGCATCGCGCCAAGTCTTCTAAGAAAAGCCACGTCATCCTTGTTAACCATACGTCAAATAAAAAATAAAACACTCGTTTACAATCATGACAGCATGTTGTTAAAATTCACAATTAAATTTGTAATAATTATGCATCCATCATTTGCTCATTTGTGCCAGTGCGTTCACGTCGCTCGCTTATAACGTAACGTAAGTGGAGACATCGCCGAACGATAACGTTAATAATAGTGACAGAGCGGTTTACGTTCCTCTGAGAAAAACTACACGCTTCAGTGTCATGAATGCATTACGCGATTTCGTGAATTCGAGCCCGACAGTTTAAACATATTCATCAAATATAATTTCAGACAGGAGGTTTTGACAAAACAGTGAAAGTGCGTAATATTAAATTTAATATCACCTGTAAAGAACTGCTGCAGAATAACATGCATAATGGACAATATTACGACATTGCCCAAAATCGGTAGTCTCGCTTTGTCGGCTGGTGTCATTGGCTGTTGTCGGATATATCTGTTTCTCACTATCACTGCTTTGAATTTTCTAAAAGAGTCATGTTTACCATTTCATTATTAGTTTTGGTATATTGCGTTGTTGTTACTGAAATTTACGCAACGATTTACGATATGTAAGTTCAACTACACAAGACATCTGTGAAACAATTCAGTTATGTAAGCTTTGAGAACGGCTCCACTATTTGCAAGATATACGTTAAAACGTAAATTGGATAAATAGGAACTTTCGCTGCTTAATAAAACAATCTGAGTAATAAATCCCATGATTGGCTAACCATTACGGCCTGTGGATGACCTGTAAAAGTGTATATGCCGGCCGTTAGAAGATTCCCTTTTAGCCAACCAATTAGAAACGCGCTTTCATGGTCTTAAACGTGTACATTAAACATTTTAAAATGAGTTTTTTAGTCATGTTTTTGTCAAGATGGATGTAAGAAAATTTAATGGTCATACATATGAACAGTTATTTAATTATGTGAAATATATTATTAAGACATATTAGGCTGATATTATGAACGTTTCCTAAATACTATAAAACAAGACATCCTATGGGCTGAGATACAATTCAAGTTTCAGTCCTTAAATATATATATATTTGCCTCTGAAGGGGGATTTAGTAGTTTCAAAGTCCGTCCGCATTGGGCGCTCGGTTGAGTGGATAAGTTTTGTCATCAATATTTTGCTTTCGCAATAACACTTATTACCTCAGCTGTGCAACGCACAAGGTGAGACTTTGGGCCAATTTATGTCCTTTTTTGCTTTTTTCGTGGGTCGTCCGTACTTTTGTCATTCAAACGACATAAACAACTGGACATAGATAAACGAAATTTCACAGGAATGATCCTTTGGTGAGTTTCTTTCCAATACGTTTATACCCTCGTCAGTCCGCTACATATGTTGGTCACCAGATGTAAAACAAGACATACAAAATTAGAAATTTATAATATAGGGATGAAAACATATATCTGGATATCCGAATATACAAATAATGTGCTAGTANTTAAAGTAACCCTTATATTATGACGGATTATTTACTAATCAGCTTATAAAATACCAGTGTATGAATATATTGATTATCATCACATGACATTTAATAATAAAAGAAACAACACAGATTTATATTGTAAACATTACTTAATGCTAATAGTAACAATATAATTACAATGGTTAATAGTAATATAAGGGATCATTGTAATTATAGTTACTAGTATAACAAAACAATGTGCATTATACACTAAATAAAACATGGTTAAATAACTGGAATTATTATGTGAACAGAAATAAACGTAAACTTGAAATTTGTTGCTGTGAAATAAAGAGTCAAGTTCCAAATTTAAATAATATCAACTGGACTTCAACGCAAACAATGGAATTGGCCACATGTTGTTGATGAATTCGAGCGACATTTCAAATGGATGTTCGATGGTCCGCTAAAAGTCAAACAAAACGGGAAAGAACAAATTGCGTATATATTTCTCTGGATGGGAGACAAGGGCAGGACGATTCTGCTTTCTGGACAACTATCACAGAAGAGTGTATTCAATGAGTAATCTGCGAAACATTCAAATAATTCGTTAAGCCAAATTTTAACTGTGTTTTTGTACGATTCCAATTAAGTAATAAGGTTCCAAAAAATCGATCGACAAATTCATAGCAAGACTCAAAGTGAGTGCTAGATACTAAGAATATGGTGACAAAACCTATGACATGATCCGTGACAAAGTCGTGCTGAATGTCAATGTGACAGGATGAGAGAAAACTCTTTTGAGACGGGTCAAGAGAATAGCCACATCCATTGTTTTGCCCTATTATTCATGAACAAAACTTGCTGCTCGCCATGACGTTTGTCATCGGTGTTATATTTGTATGGTGCATTGTTTGATTTAAAATGTATTTAACTTATTTAAATGTTTCCTTTTCTCAAAATAATATGCTCTTATATTTTCTTACCACGCAAGGCGATATATTTGAAATTCTACCACGACCAGCGAAGTTTTGAAAAGACCAATACATTGTTAAGTAAAATGCACTTGCGATCTAGCAAACGTTTGACAAAAATTGTCTGCCTTAACAGCGCATTGTAACCACAAGTTTAAAACAATCGTTTTTTTTTGTAAATTCACAAACATGTTTACGTCTACTTAATTTTGAATTTAATGTGCATTTATTAGCATTATTAACGTAACTGTTTTTACAAATGCATAATATATGATTATTTGATTATCTTTCATTGTTGATGAATGAAGCCGACTTAATGTTGTATTGTTTGTATGTTGACGTAACAGACACGTACGTGTGCATGTTTTTTTCGTGAAAAATGACGGAGCATAGCTTAAAACCGTTTAAATATTCTATAGAAGAATCATGGGCATTTGTGTTAGTTTTAAAATAATTAACGGCTAATTATTGGTTATTGCGGTAATAACTCACGGCTTGTCTGTCCATGATTGTTATCAAACAACTCTGGCTGTCATTTTCGCGGTGTAATTCCTGACCATCGAAACCGCAAACCGTTTTTTATGTTATCATTATAACATTTTTTAATAGATTTTAAATGTTGTAATCTAATTGTCCTAGGCCTTTTTCATGTATTGATACTTTAATTTACAACTTATGAAATTCAATACTGATGACATGTTCATGCTTTTATATATGTTATTATGTTTTGAACTGGTATACTCACGGACTGTATGTCTATTTTATATTGAATAAACCTCAACCTAAACCTAACCGCAGTAACCAACACGTAGTTGTTAATTATTTCTTACGTAGCTTGGGGTAGGTTAAATTTGACATCAAACTTATATTATTGCATGAACTCTATCTATAATGCCCTCTGGCGAGCTGCAGAAACTTGGCAAAAGGAGGGCTTGAACGGGAAAAATCGTGTATAAACAAGGCGATTCACGCGCCGTTCAAGCCCTGTTATGTGTTTTGCATATCCATAAATTAAAATAACATTGAACACAATATGTCTTCATTCATTCGATATCGACAAAATACTTCCTCATTTCTTACTTTGCGCGGCTGTATTTCAAACTTGCATTAATCCACTGTTTAAACACTTTTAAATCGAAAACTGCCTATCCGAAGGTAAAGTCTCGTCATTTCTGCTGATGACCGAGTGAGGCATGTGTAAAACACAGCCTTGAACTGTATGACGTCATATGAAATAATCGAATTATTTTGTCGATGTCGAATGAACGAGACAAATTGTTTTCAATGTTATTTTAATTTATTTTGGTATGTGTGATTTGTGTATGCAATAATAGCGAAAATACACATTTTCACGGACATGATCATTTGTGGGCGCTCTCAAAATCCGATCCTGCCCTCGTGCTGCGCACTCGCGCAGGAACGGATTTTTCGGGCATCCGCGGATGATCATGCCCTCGAAAATGTGTATAATCCCTATATAATTTTATATTTGTTTTATAAAAAGTTAAAATTTATTTGCGAATGCTAACCATGACTGCCAGTCGCAAAGACACTGTCCTTAAAGCCCATATAACGCTCAAAATCAACGAATATTTCGTAACATATTACGTTAAATAAAGCAAACACATAGACAATCAGTGTTCCTTATAGCAATAGCCAACATTTCAACGCTAGATGTGGTCTGGTAACAGATATTTAACAAGGTACAAAATGCTCTTTTTTTTGTTGTGGCACAATACATTAAACACATGTTCAAGTACCAATTAAGTGTTCGTGAGTTGTATGAATAGATATCGTTGCGGGAAATTAAAATGGAATATATTGTTCCTCAAAAAATGAAAAAGAACATGTTGTATCTTGTTAAATCTATGTTACCAGACCACATCTAGCGTTGAAATGTTGGCTATTGCTATAGGGAACACTGATTTGTTATGGGTTAACTTTATTTTACGAAATATTGTACTAAATATTCGTTAATATCGAGTGTAAATGTGGCTTCAATAACCGAAATCATTTCCATCGTAACCAATATCATCTAGTGTCATGAACATGTTCAGCAATAATGTGTTTATAGGCTATAATTGTCAAAAATATTCCTTTATACTGGTACAGTTCAAATACGATAGTTTAAATCGAATATATTTTATTATGTTAACACTTTTTATTTCGGAGAAATTGTGTAGTTGATGTTGTGTCTCTCTTGAGACCGAGAAGTCCCGGGTTCGACTTTTGAGGAGCGTTTTTAAGATCTTTGGTGTTGTATTAGTGCTAAATCAAACAGTGTTTATTATAATATTTAATTTTACCATTGAGTAAAGTGTTTGTTCTTATTCAAATCAGCCAAATACATTCATATCAGTTGCGTTGTTTAGAATGCGGCAACACCACTGCTTACACTGCAACACAAATGTCAATTTTACCAAAATCGTCAACAAAAAATCAATGATTACAAAATCGCCTATTATAATACGTTGATGTGAATTTTATGTTTATGATAGTCGTCATTCAGAATGCTGGTGTTCCCCATGGTTGTTTGCAAGTTATGCCACTATATACATGTCTAATTACATCTACATATTCTGTCGGATCACAGATCGAGTTTAGCTAAACACCTTGGTAAGTCATTTTAACTATGTTCTAAGACCATTAACGATGCCTTATTTCCGTTTTGCTTTGTAATGAGCATCTTAGCTTGCGTCAGATAATGATTTCTTTACAATTATAATTTACTAGTTTATTGCCATGGATATAACTTAAAGTAACTCTGGAAAATCTATAATGCAACTAATTTATTACACAATTAGGCTATTATTTGTTTTGTATAAAACGTCGTTTTGAAATTCATGTTTTTCACAATTTAACTCGGATATTCACTCATTTTAGAACCAATACAGAGAGAGGGAAGATGAGGTGTGCGTTCATTGTGTTGTTCCTGTTGCTCTGTTCAACAATAGGCTTTTCAGCTCCAGGTAAAATGTCAGTTATATTTAAAAAATGAACATTGTAATGCATTTATCAATAATGATTAAATTATGGTTAGCAAGACTGTAACATATGTTTTCATTGTATTTCCATGTGAATCGAACTGTTTTGTTATCTTTCTTTACTCCAAAACAACACAAACAAAGAATAATAAACCTAATTTCCCTAAAAAGATAATTTAAATTGTATAATCGTTCTGTTAATATTCAGGTGGACACGATAACTTTTCATTATGGTGGAGGTGGTGGCGGCGGTTGAGGTGGCGGCGGAGGCGGCGGAGGCGGCGGAATTGGTGGGGGTAACGGCGGAAATGGAGGCGACCATGGTAAGGACGGTGCGAATGGCCAAGATGCGTCCTCTGAATACGGAGGCGGGGGAAGCGGCGGCGGAGGTGGTGCGGGTGGAGGCAAATGGAGGAAAAGGTGGCATTTATGGTTTCGACGGGCAGGATGGACAAGACGGTAGTTCCAATGCTGGCGAAAGTGGTGGCGCAGGCGGAGGGGGAGGGCGGGTGGATCTATGGAATGACCATATGTACTGATACCATTTTTTTGGTTTCTTATCCTTATGTAACCTTTAAATCAATCTTAGTCTATGATATGTTATACTTGATGTGTCGAAGCAGTTTCTATTATGTCAATTTTAGTCGAAAGTTTAACATTCATATCTGTACTAGCAACGGTGTTTAAGTCTCGTTATGTTTTGTGACGAATTGTATGATACTTAAGTTAAAGAAGGGCGTAATGAAGGATCTTGCTTCTATATAACAAATGGTAAACATGTTTTTACTTCATAACATAGTAGTAGCACTGTTCATGTGTTATGTGAAGTTAACAATTTAACTCGAATTAAATTCACAAATTTCACAATTTATGTTGCAATTTTCTAAAATAGTAATTTCCTTAATTTTGAAAAAAGTATCAGTAGTCTGTTTTCTTGTTGATTGAGCAGACGGGCGTTATTTGTAAGTGTTTTAAAGCCCCATATAACGCTCAAAATCAATAAATATTTCGTAAAATATTTCGTAAAATATAGTTTACACATAAACAATCAGTGTTCATTATAGCAATAGCAAGTATTTCAATGCTAGATGTGATCTGGTAACATAGATTTAACAAGATACAAAATGCTCTTTTTATTTTTGTGGTACAATATTTTCAACACATGGTCATGTACCAACTTAGTGTTCGTGTGTTTTTATCTCGCAATTTATATCTCGTTAAATCTATGTTACCAGACCACATCTAGCGTTGCAATTGTGGCTATTGCTATAAGGAACACTGATTGTGTACGTGTAAACTATATTTTACGAAATATTTTACGTAATATTCGTTGATTTTTAGCGTTATAGAGGCTTTTAATAAACACGTATAGAGGATTTAAAAATCTCAAAATACTTTAAAAAGAGTTCACAAAAGTGCGAAAAAAATGAAACGAAAGTTTCTAACCACAAATGTCAAATAACGAAGGATATATTATGCATTTCGTAATCTCACACATGATGCATTGCGTTTTACAGCAGTTTTGTTAGTGGTGTCAAGAAAATTAACATAACACAATTAAACTTGTGTTTGATAACATCACGTCTGAAATTAAATTTGATTAATATGTTCATACTTGCGTAGTCGTTAACATCTATACGTAATCAGACATATTTATCATGAAACTGCTTTTGCAAAGTGTAAAATTGATGCTGAACACATTTCTGAATTGTACATTAAGAAAAAGAAATAGAAGTATATAAAGGGAAACAGTCGCCAACATTTTGACTTTTAAATACATTTAATCATACAATATATTGAATTTGCGGTTTCTAGAGAAAAATGCATGAACTTGATGAAATATAATGCAACACAGAATACAATATTTGGTATAAAATAAATCAAGTTTGCCACATTTAAACGCACACAAGCCAGCAGATGCACATTGTACATGACTTGATCAATTTACATTGTNAATTCACTAAATTTATGTTTTTTTTTTATCCCGCTAAAAACCTGCGACCGCTCACACCTACATCACGTGACCATACATCAACACAACACAATCAAGGATTCGTCTTGTGATAGCTTCAAAACACGTGTATGTGTACACGAAGCCATTAACCACCGAATGCGGTCGTGACGGTCAGTTCCTATACGACGTGATACTGGCTGCAGAACGGGACTAGTCCGTCACACGTTATAATCACAACGAGAGAATGTGTGTTTAACCTACTTCACAAGCTTTAGTGATTTCGTTGTATTAATTGCTTGGTTTTGCCATTGTCAAGTTCAGTGGTGTGGTGAAGTATTGCAACATGAAGATTTGTAAACAAAACGACACAACACGTTATACATAGTTAGTACATTTTTGTTTATTTCATGAATCTGGTTGAATGTTGTTGCAGATGAAAGTTACACTTGAATGAAAACAAAACTAAAAAACTTTGCAACAAATCTTACAGGAGACATGTTTTACTCATTTGATACTTAAACTGTTGAAGTTACTTTTCACTTAAAACAAGTATTGACTCATTGTTATTTGGTTTTGGTTAACTTTTTTAATTTCTGTTAATTGTCGTTAACTTATTGATGGACTGTGACATGCATTTGATGCGGGATTATGGTTTGTAAACAAATTCAACTGAATAAATGAAATACAAATTGCCTGTCCAATAAATTGTTTGAGTATTACAATTTTAACCAGAATGAAGGCTTTAACAGGGAAATTGTCAATACATATTTATGTATATGCTAATTTTGTTGGACATATTAATAAAACTGCATGGGTGTATATATATCAATAAGGAGAGGTGCCGTGCACAAGAACCATAATCCTACATTTTCTTAAATAAGAGTAATTGTCCTTTTTTGTGTGATGTAACTTTTCAGGGCTATATCTCAGATACCATGCATGATTTCAACATGAAACTTCATGGGTGTGTTGATATCAATGAGGCAATCTGCTGCGCTTGAAAACCATAAATATATACTTTCTTAAATAAGGGTAATTGACTTTTGTTGTTTTTGTGTGATGTAACTTTTCAGGGTTATATCACATATATAATCGAAGATTCCAACATACAACTTCATGGGTGAGTAACTATCAATGAAGAGAATTGCCTTGCACAAGAACCATAACCCTATTCTATCTTAAGTACAGAGTTATTGCCCTTTGTTTTTTATGATGTAACTTGTCAGGGCTATATCTCAGATACGCTGCTAGATTTGTACATGAAACTTCATAAGTGTAGAGATGTTAATGAGTAGAATTACAATGCATAAAAACAATAACCNACATGCATGCCAAATATCAAGTAGCTATCTTCAATATTTCAAAACTTATGGCCAATGTTAAAGTTTGTGCAAACAAACCAACAAACCAACAAACAAACCAACAAACAGACAGTGCAAAAACAATATGTCCCCCAGTATAGACTGGGGAACATAAAAATGCCATTTAATTTACATTTCAACAAATATCTAATATTTTGAATAGTATTAAATAATTGAAAGAAAAGCAATAAAAAGGATTGAATAAACAATATTGCCTTGCCCAGGATTCAACCAGACTGAGTGACCTTTTGATGGCAAAAGCTTATGCATTACCAATAAATTCCATTCAACAGAAGCCTGCAGGATAAAAGATTGACCGCAAAGAAGCCATCAGACATTGCGGCGGTTGGTACATCACAGTGCAAGGAAGCCATCAGACANGTCCCGTGGAAATATGTTCATATGGCACTGTCGGTTATCGGGTTTGGATGCTTACTAAATGTAACAATAGTGGATTAATGTCCGCCGTAAAACAATATAGTCTGCTTTTTTAAGTTTTTAAATTTTAAATTTATAAGATTCGAACCAAATTGAAAGTATTGCCTCGGTCTCTGAAGAAAGAGCTTTCATTAACTGTGAACACTACAAGTTTGAACTTTCCGGATATTTGTCATAAAATGTCCAAGACGAGCTTGTCTATAAATAATTGTTTCAATTCATAAGCTATACTTTGTAATTTATTGATATATTTTAAAATATCTTTCCACAACTGGAAGCCTATATGAGGGATGCAAAAACTTGGGTGATATCTCATGGTGCAAAGCCCAACTAGTGGGTCAAAGGACAGAAATGGTAAACGTTGAGAATTTCCATTTGTGTCTCGCCGTATATACAAGACCATACCAAGGCCAATAAAAATAACTTTGCACTAATGTTAAAAAAGAGAGACTGTACCGCAATGTAAAAACTGTGGCTGCCATCTTTAAGTGATACACTTGGAGGTCAAATGACAACACGGTAAGAATTTTGGATCGCCATTATTGTCTCAGCCATAACTTTGCCGTATACGGATGCATATTATACTTATTTGACACACACGTACACCATGATGAGGTCTTTCGTTGTGTGACACACTGTTGGATCCACATGAAAGTGGACTAGTGTGCTGATCATTTTAGCATTTACCAAAAAAAAGTGAAACCAGAAACTTATTTCTTTTAAGTGAAACCTGAAATGTGCTTGATAAATAAAAACCCAATCATATTATACTCGAACAGAAATTTTTCGTTGATAACTTGAATTGGAAGAATCCATGGTTATACATTGATGTAGCAATCCCATTTCATAAGGTTTTAAGATTAAGGTTGATTCAATATACAATGGACATACAGTCAATGAATATACATGTTCAAACACATAGTAATATATATAAAGGCATAAAATGTGATCAGTATTACATTTCATAAGTTGTTAAATATGATCTCCAGCCTGCCGCTTCTATAATATCCGCCAAAGAGCGAAAATTAATAGAGTGAATGTTAGGATTTGCGTTTAATGAGAATGGAGCTATACGTGTATGTTATATGAATTAATTTACAGTAAACGAATTAATATATTCCTAAATAAATAGTATATATAAAACATTAATTGGTAGGTGACGATAACCATAACATTACAATTTCGAAGTGTCATCTCCATTCATTTGATGTTCGGTAATGATGCTTCTACAATAGTTTGTGTATTTTTGGAATTATTTTATACTTGTTTTCGTGTAAACAACTCTTCTAAAACGTATTGGGAAGGAGCGCATCCCAATTTCTAATCTTGTGAAATAATTATTTCTGTTACAAGTTAAAATAGAGAAGAGTATTGAACCTACAAACAGTATTTTTCATATGGTATGCATTGAGTCGAACAGTAAGAGCTGTGAAAAGCCCTTTTTTTACCTTAAACTTATGACTTGACCTATACAGAAGCCATCTGGTATTTTGGGCTACAACAAGTCTCATAAATGTTGATATTTGTATCAATTTATTTTGAAATCCTTCATCGCAACTCGAGATAAAGAGGTGGCAAAGTATGGGATAGACAACTCCACCGACCGATGGATGGAAAAATGAGTACTATATATAGACACTCCTCCTCTAGTTATTTGGAGTTGTGTCAATACTAAAATTGTACTTAAATGGGTATGTATCGATTGATTAAAAAACAACAACACAAAACATGATGTGTTTAATAGGATGTTTGACTTAATTTCTTAAGAACATGCGACCATGCACAGGTGTTGACATCATTATGTTCTTGTGAGCATCAAGCTCGAAACAAAACACACGTTATGATGACAATTTATACTAGTGGTTTACCAACAAAATTCAATGCAAACATACAAGAAGAGTTTGCTACCTAGCTGGTTCTCCAGTTTAGACAACACATGATCATTATAATATTTTTGTTTCTTCTTAACGGTAACATCGTTTTATCTTAAAATTATAATACATTAAAACGCCAGTTGCTGTAGTGATTTAAATAGAATATTGAGATTTCATTACAGCGTATACTTTGTTTTAATTGTTGCAACTGTTCATTGGCGTAAATGTTTTCTATACATGATATATGCGTACGCTAAATCCTTGTGAGAATTTTAATAACATCCGTTTGTATAATTGTTTTTTAGCTTAAGTATATTCAGCGTTTAAACAGCGAGTCTTTATTTTTTAATCTTGAAAGGGTTAAAACATACGGCGTTGATGTTGGTTTATGTTGGTGAAAGATATTACAATATTTGAATCGACAAGATCAAGGAGAATCGTGGTGACATCGCGGATGTGTTTTACTTCATTATTGTAATCTGAATCACACCCATTTCTATACGATATGTTTATCCAGATTCGGTGCTTTATTTCTCAATATTATATATTTATCATAATTTATCAATAGTTAAAACGAGCAAATACTATTTGGAAAATGAATTAAAACATAGGGTTAGGGGCCTAACGCGAATCACCTATACATACCTTACATATTTATACAAGCGCGTGCTTTCAACAGGTATGTTTAAGTGATTTGCCATACACAGCTGTTTGTGAATATTTATAGTATCGTAAATCATTGTGATTATGCTAACTTCATTCGTCAAGGTTATGAAATAATTCTTATTAAAAAAGCAAGAATTGGCGTCTAGAATATTTATGTTTTTAACACAGTAACTACAGATTCGAGTAATGTGCATATGTCTTTTTAAAATGATGTACCCTATTGTGAATGAACATGTTATCATTCACCGAATTCACCGATATTTCTTGTATCGCTTAAACATACATCATAGCGTTGTAAAGACAACTTCTTGACACGCTGACCGCGCCCTCAACATGTTGCCCTGCTAAATGTTTATGTTATGTTAAACCCAGTAATTGTTCTAATATCCATTATAAAAAATCACAATATGATGGTTTTTCGTGGGTATTGGGTACGGAACCATCGGGAACAACAATTAATGTATGATCTTATATAAACGAAAAGACGAAAAGAGGTATATACACGGACTTGGTTCCATTGCGTGCAGTCCATTTTACATACAACCTAGGCCATCGATTGCAATTTAAAATATCCACGTAAGAACAACNTATATATATATATATATCCATCCTACAGACTGTTTGTCCATCCGAAAATTCCTGTCCAAGCCATAATTTTGTCATATATTGATGGATTTTAAAATAACTTGGCACATGTGTGAACTTAGATGAGAGAATGTTTCGCATGCAACAACTAGGGGTGATATCTTATGAGGCCAAGTCAAACTTAGAGGTCAAAGGACAGTAACGGTCAATATTTAGCATTGCCTTTCGTGCCTCAGTCTTATGTTCCAGACCATACAAAAACCGATAACAAATAACTTTTCGCAAATTGATGAGAGGGAGTTGTCGCGTATACAACCTGGACTGCCACCTTTAAGAGACACACTTGAGGTAAAAGGATATAAGGGTAAGAATGGTTTACTGCCATCCGTGCCTCAGCCATAACTTTGCCATATAAGGATGGATTTTTAAATAAATTTCCACGCATGTAAACCTTGATTATGTGGTGCGTTGTATGAAAAGCTATTGGAGCCACAGGAAAGTGAACGGTCACGCTTATAGCTTAAAGCAAAAAAAAAATATGGAAATATTCATATTAGCTATCTTGGTCGTATATGGGTTGATTTAACAGGATGCTGCACACATGTAAACCGTGACGAGCGGGTCGGTCTGATGTGTAATTGGTTCGTTTCTGTATGGAAGATACGTTTCAAATTTAATTTTGACGCTGAACACTAAAATGAGCAGAACAATCCATAGTGTATTGTTAACATGTACGTTTTGAAGAAAAATGTTCCTGTTTCACAGTTGAGGAAGCTACGTATCATTTGTTTTATAAAATAAGGTTCGAATTTAGTTTATGCCAGACGTTATGTATCTGTTGTTTCAAAGTAATATGCTTGTCAATAGTTATTACGGGTAAACTGAAATCATGTATTTGCTCAAGAACAGTGACATTTATATCCAGTGCAGAACATCAGACGTTTGATTATATGATGCATATACCTTTGCTCGAATGTGTGGCTATGTTGTTAAAGGAACACCACGTGATATGTTTTCTCTTAACTATAATAAAGAGTGAAACTCCAGAAACTCAATCAGGAGATACATTATTGTTCTTATTCACTACTTTATAATCAGTCAGTACACAAACTTTAAATATAAAATGATCATGCCTTGGATTGGTCAATGAACATCTTTGGGGGAGGGAAACCGGTTTTAGGGCAGGATAAACCTTACACAGGGCAGGATAAACCTTACACATACTCCATCATTCATCACAAACCAAACGCGCGTATAAAACGACGTTAATCAAATGTACCTATACATACATAACATGCAAACATAAATGTCAATGCTTGAGGCGGGAATTTAATACTAACCACATACTTTGTAGTATCCGAAAACTAATTAAACAATTTGGCGATAGGTTTTAAAGTCATCAGAAAAACATCCCTTCTACAAAAAGCAGTATGTACACAATGTTTGCCATTAAGATATTCCTTAAATGAATGATATTTGTTTGGGTTTAATTTTGAATTTCGAATTATGTCGACAATTGTATTGAATATTTTTTGAATTCTTCTACATGTACGAGGGCTTGCATATTTTTAACATCTGTATACTTAAGAAATAATATTTTTCTATCATGGTTTGTTGTCGAATAACNATCATGTATTTGCTCAAGAACAGTGACATTTATATCCAGTGCAGAACAACAAACGTTTGATTATATGATGCATATATTTTTGCTCGAATGTGTGGCTATGTTGTTAAAGAAACACCACGTGATTTTTTTTCTCTTAAGTATAATAAAGAGTGAAACTCCAGAAACTCAATCAGGAGATACATTATTGTTCATATTCACTCCTTTTATAACCAGTCAGGACACAAACTTTAAATATAAAATGATCATGCCTTGGATTGGTCAATGAACAGCTTTGGGGGAGGGAAACCGGTTTTAGGGCAGGATAAACCTTACACATACTCCAGCATTCATCACAAACCAAACGCGCGTATAAAACGACTTTAATCAAATGTACCTATACATACATAACATGCAAACATAAATGTCAAAGCTTGAGGCGGGAATTTAATACTAAACACATACTTTGTAGTATCCGAAAACTATTATAAACAATTACAACATAATTCTCCAATTTGTTATGACAAGCTGGAATATCACTGTTCTGAATTAATATGTTATAAATATGTTTCTCTTCTTNTTTTTTAAATTTTGATTTGGTCCTGCCCAAATGATGTCATAAAACTGTGTATTTATTGTTTTCTTGGTGTTGGTAGTGATACAAATAAGTGAGATAGTAACGGTAGAAGCAATGATTTGACAATGGTTATCTTTCCTAGCGGTATAATATATTTGCGATTCCAATGAATTATTGTAATTTTAATACTTGCGATTTTTTTTTTCAAAATATTTCATTACCATGTTTTCTAAATTAATATCAAACACTATCCAAAGAATTTTAAAAGTAGTATCTCCCCATGTCAGTTTGTATTTAGCTCTTATTGATCAAGTACTATATTTCATAGAGCCTATCCAAATTAAATTAGTTTTTCATAGTTTATGTTAAGTCCAGAGTATCCTGAGCATTCATGAAGCATGTCTAACGTACAATTAAGGGATGATTCTGATCCGTAAAGAAGTAAAGATGTATCATCAGCATATTCAGATATTTTATTCTTTTTAAATGCTAGTTAGTCATTATCATCAGAGTTAAGGTGAGCTCAAAACTAAACACTAACTGTTGCACTACTGTAACGAAATTAAAAAAATCTATAAATTTGTCACACTATTTCTTGTTTATAGGATTGCAGAAATTAAACAAAGAAAGAACATAATATGAATCTTGAAAATCTAGATGTCATTATAATTATAAATGTGTGCTAGTTTGCGTTTTTTTATGAACGTTCGAAAGTGTAAGAGGTGAATTGTGATCAACCATAAAGTAAGCCATATAAAAGCAAACACATTGTAATTTTTAAATGTGATGTTTATTTTTATTTTACATCCGATGACAAAACGATCAAATTTAACTTAGGATGCTAATTTAAGTGGACTGTGTGGTTCTTACGAACCAAGAATGTAAGTGTCCAACGAATAACATTATAGCAAGCTTTTGTAATGGCATCCGAATTTGCATTCACGGTAGTTTTCTAGAATGTATACCATCACAAGCACATTACCATGGAAGTTTTTATTGCAGTGAACTAAAGGTTCAAGAGTTTGTTGATGATACAACGCAACCATTAACAGGATGTGCATCCTGTATCGAATGTGCATCCTGTATCGTAATTTCGATACCAGTCTCCACGGCTCAAAAATCAAGGGCACACATAGAGGTGAGACAAAGTTGCCATTATACTTATTGTCCGGACTTTAACTTCATAAGTCATCATTATATGTTCAAAGTAGTTTGCAATAATGATCACCTTGCGGAGAAGACGTGTGATGCGCAAGCCCCTAGCGCAAAGGTAAAGATCACACTTAGAGAGCAAATGTCTAAAGTATGATGAAGCTTGTTTAAAGCATAAGTATTCTTGATTATGAGCTTGACTTGATGCAGACAGACAATTAGTCGCAATAAAATGCTGTTTTAATGTTAACTTTGACATCAAGCATGACTTTACATGTAAGGTTACCACGAGGTTCATGCTTTTAAAAGAATCATTGATGGGAGGTTACTCGTGTAGCATGTTTTATCATGAGTAAAGCGATTGCCTTTCCTGTAACAATCAAGCTCTTGCGAAATTCGCCATTAGACCGAATCTAAACATATTTAACGCACTATATGATTATATAGCTTTTTATGGGTTTAAGTGACAACATAAGTCCAAGGCGTCAACAAATAATATTTTTAAAGGCACACGCTTATTGCATAGTCGTAGTTTTTAAAGGACATATAAATGAGCCTCGCTCTGTGAAAAGGGGGTTTAATGCATGTGGGACGAAAATTTCAACACATGCATTAAACCCCATTTTTACAGAGCGAGGCTCATATGTATAATATGGACACATAAAAAGCAAAGTCGGTAAGAGGGCAATCATAAAACACTGAAACACTAATTTTTTAGTACGATGGGCTCTACCAAAGGAAAATGAGTTGTTTCTAATAAACATTTATATTTGTAAAACATAAAACATGTATAATTATATATAATTTACATCATCCAATCAGTTGTCGCTATTCGTATAACGTGACCGTCCAATAGTTTACCGTATTGTGCGTGTATTTCAATGTTGGGACGAAATTTGTACTGAAGCTGCAATGACATGTCTAGATATATATTGGTACTAAACGATTTTCAATGTTGTCGTGGTTTTGTGGTGGTCTTGTGGGGAGTAAGGGGGTGGTCGGAAAGCTTGAATACCCGGAGAAAATCACACCTGTCCAGTATGATGACCACCAATCAAACACAAACTGATACGAAAAAATAACGTTTTGTTTTGCTTTTTTTTTTTATAACATCTACACTCATTGGCACGATTAATCAAGGATGATTTGTTAATTGTTGTATTTTTATTTGATGCTCTATAATGTGTGTATTATTTAAAATTTTCAAGTACGTTTGCTATGTTTGCAATAAGCACTGTATAATGTTCAAATGCAATAAAGATTTCGTATCGTATGGTATCATATCGTATTTGCATGAAAACAGTCGATCAGCCACACAAAATTCAAACGCCTTTCATTTGCCTGTTTGACAAACGTCGTTGTTTTTCTTAACACATGTAAGCTGATTACGCCAACTATTGTGTTATTAATGTCGCCATATACAATTTAAATGGCGCCTAAATGATGGTTCGCGTCGATGGTTTTCTTGCAGTTAATTGCTTCCTGCATTTGTTATACTGCTTGTCGGTAATCTATGAACTGACGTTTTGTTTTGTGGTTAAGCAATTATTATAACCAACGTGTGTAGCTGAGCATAACTTAAACGATGAGATAGTGGAAAATTGCATTTAGAATGTTAGAAGAATAGCATCAAATACATCAACATCGTAAATAAACATGTATAACACGTGCATTATAAACATATCAACAGGTGTGTTGAATAAATCACAAAGCATTTTAAACTGTCAACAAGCAGGTTGAAACAGTCAACAAGCATGTTCAAATAGAGATCACGAATAACTACGCCGTCATCCGGTATGTTATAACATCAAACAGACCGGAGGTTCATATGTGTACTTAAATACTTACCAATTTCGCAATTTCGTATTTTGAAATAACAATCTAAATGTATGCTTTTTCCACGAAAACACTAGTTTTTGCTTACAGAGAAATGAATAATGTGGGATTGGATAGGAGTTGTTATGAAAACATTACTTTTTCGGAACAGTGGTTGAACATAAACAAAATCCTTTTGTTATGAATCGTCTTTCAACTATACCGGCAATTGTTCGTTGGCCTAAGAAAGAAACATGCATAAAGGTTTCCTAACATGGATTGGGTTTGATTGCACAGTTTGCTTATCCGCACTTGATGTTACCTGTCCTTTTTAATAGCCTTAATAACATAATGTAATACTCATTTCATGCAGCTGCTTAAAATAAAGTTTAAAAAATCCGTTTATGTAAAATATAACTTTAAGTTAGTAAAATAGCGTAATTAAGATATAACCTTTTTAATGGTGGCTTTCTTTACATGCACATATGATTGTTCTAATACTAAAAAGTATTTTGTGTCAATCACACGTTTGTAAACATAATTAACCCTTAAACAGCCACTGGGCACTTCAATATTACTAGCTTGAAGCTTTTATTGAGGCGCTCTGCGAATGCTGGTCTTAAAGGGCATATATTAATTACTAAGACGCGAACTTAGTTTTTATTTGGCACGACCTTGTATGATGTGGTTAAGTAAAAATGAACTCGCCAGGTAAATACGTAATTAATATCGTATCTATTGTAAAAAAGGCGAACCAAAAATCCCCATAACATCCTGTTTCTCCATCGATAACGACACGTAGGACATTGTAGGTTATATAAACAAGTAAAAATGTGTCGCTACACACAAGGAACGAACCATTTATAAGAAAGTTAATAACTTAAGTCTGCTTTTCATCTGTTTCAATATTAAGATATTTTAAGTAAGTTAACTGCTCGGTTATTTTGTGCTGATCGAGAGTTTATTTATGACTGTTAAAATAAACAATATTTTAAATATATGTGTGTCATGCAAAACATTAATACATATATTTATTATATATCAACAAATGCATTTTATCCTAATGTGAAACAAATGAATACTTATTTTAATTGACATACTAAATTGTTGAATAAAATTGTAAATACAAGTTGGACAATCCATTTAATTGTTTAAGACTTTTTCTTATCATTTGTAATATTTAAAACGGACTTGCATTTAATCAATTAAATGTAAACTCGAATTACGCACTAACATTAGTATCTATTTAATAATGTGTTAATTGTAAACAGTATTTTATGATCATACAAAGTATTGCAACTTTATTGATATTTTGAATCTAACCGAGACACAAATAATTTTCGTTTATCTAAACGAGTATTCCATGCTTGTTTCAGATGCAGGAAACACATCGAGTTCTTCTACAGTTGTCCATGCTCGCGGGTTTGGTACCGTACTGTTTCGGTCAGTCGAGTGTCAGTCTTACTGAAGGCATGTGCATCAAAGCTTGCGATAATATCAACTCCGAAAACTACCGACAAATCTGTCAGAGATGCGTGTACAATCCTCCACTTAGTGAAGGCATGTGCATCAAAGCTTGCGATAATATCAACTCCGAAAACTACCGCAAGATCTGTCAGACATGCGTGTACAAACCTCCAATTAATGATGGCATGTGCATCAAAGCTTGCGATAATATCAACTCCGAAAACTACCGCCAGATCTGTCAGACATGCGTGGGATAATACCTTCCGCACACTATTTCGATAGATCTGCTAGATATGCCTGGGAAGTCTTCAGCCTAGTAAATTTAACATCTACTTACTATCGATTTATCTGCAACGTCCGCGTTGTAAAATCCGCTACGTACTGACGCCATGTGCTTTTATGGGTGCGTAAACCACTCAGTTAAGGGACATTTTCTAAAACTATCGAACACATAATGACGACAACTGTCTATGTATACCAGATATTAACCAACATGTAGGATACAAACATTTTGCTTTGTTATTATTGTCTGTAAAAAATAATGTACGCACGAACAGATATATATTTGGTGATATGTATATTATAACTTTTGTCAAGTTGTATTTTTCTCTTATTTTTATTTACAGGTAAATACTTGTTTAGGATTCTGAATTTTCTCTTGTTTTTATTGTAATCATGTTAGTAATGCCTGAATGTGTATGTGGGTAGATTTAGTTAATAAACTGTGCTTTAGTGTTTAAATGTGCTGAGTAATATTCCACGCGCCAGCTGTCGATCAAGGATTGTCCAGTAGAAATATGTTCATAGGGCACAGGCGGTTGTCGCGTGCGGATGCTGACCAAATGTGACAATAGTGGATTAATGTCCGCCGTCAGAACAATATAGTTTTTTTTTGTAAGTTTTGCAAATTTAAAATTATAAGATTCTTACCAAATTGAAAACAGAAAGTATGGCCTTGGTATCTGAAGCATTATCATAGTAAAGCAAAATTGCAACTTGCATTAATAATACAATCACTCTATGTATTTTGCATTTATGAAGAAGACAGAATACAAATAGTTTAAAATGTAACTTTAAAACATGTTATTTACCTTAAACGGAACATAACGGATCTTGTTTGTGAACCTTATCTGGGAAATAATACTATGAAGTAATATTAACATATTAATGTTACTAAGTAGTAATAGATCCCATAAGAAGGCCAAACACGATGGCATTTTATTTTGACAGTTTATTGCTATCTATAACAGTAACTTCTGATTGTTGTGTGTGATGTATAGTTTTATTATCTATGCGACGTAGTTTCTTTATCCTGTAATTTGAATTCGATCTAACCATATATTAAATATAAATAGTATTTTCACATTTACCCGCACAGCATGACATCGACAATATGAATATAGTTTTTTTTAGCAGAGACAATTTGTTAAACTCAAATGCGTGTGGAAGTTGTAGCGCGAAAACAATTTGTTACATATAAAGAATGTCATTATTTGTGCAATTCAAACAGCAACGTATTTCGCATAAAACTTGTTGTTTTCAGTTAAAACAAATATACTACATGGACAAACAACAATAAACCCACACGAAAACGAAACAAAATCCCCCAACAACAATGAAATCAAAACGGGATTGGCTCAAAGCACATTACACTACAAAACAACATATCAATATAATAATACTAATGTTTCAATGCTTCACAACTATGTTTAAGTCGCATTATTAATAAATTGAAAACAAAGTTTCCGAATTGCCAAACTATGATAATAAGTGAGTTCGTCCATCCGACTGGTTGTGTGTCCGTCCGAAAATTCCTGTTTAAGCCATACTTTGTATTATATTGATATATTTTAAAATATCTTGCCACACATGTTAACCTATATGGAAGAATGTGTCGCATGCAACAACTGGAGGTGATATCTCAATGTACAAAGTCCAACTAGTAGGTCAAACTTCATAATTGGTAAAAATTGAGCATTTCCATTCGTGTCTCGCCGTATTTACAAGGCCATACAAAGACCAATACAAATAACTTTACACAAATATTAAAATCAATGAGAGGCTGTGTCGCATGCATAAACTGTGGCTGCAATCTTTTAGGACACATTTGAAAATAAAAAACAATACGGTAAGAATTGTGGATTGCCATTCTTGTCTCAGTCTTAACCTTGCCGTAAAAGGATGCATTTTATAATTATTTGGCACACACGTACAATTTTATAAGGTCTTTCGTTGCGTGAAATACTATGGGATCCACATGAAAGTGGATAGGTGTGCTGAATTGTTCAGCATTTAGCAAAACTAAAGTGAAACCAGGATTCTACAAACAATTGAAGTGAAACGTGAAATGTGCTCGTGAACTATACACCAATCATATTACACTTGAACATATATTTTCCTTTGATAACTTGTATTGGAAGAATCCATGGTTATAAAATGATATAGCAATCCTATTTCATATGATCTCGAGCATGCCGCTTCTATTATATCCGCTAAAGAGCAACACATATTTGAGTGAATGTTAGACTTTGATTGTAATGAGGTTGTGGCTGTACGTGTATGTTATCTGAATAAATTTACAGTAAACGAATTAATATATTCTTCAAGAAACTAGGATACAAAACATTACATTGGTATGTGAGGATAACCATCACATTACAATTTCGTAAAGTCATGTCTATTCATTTGATGTTCGGAAATGAGGCTTCTGCATTCATTTGTTTATTTGTGTGTTGTTGGAATAATTATATACTGGTTTTCGTGTAAACAACTCTTCTGAAACGTAATGGGTAGAAGAACATCCCAATTTCTAATCTTGTGGAATAATTATTAACATTAATAGTTATAAAAAGATAAGAGTAGTAAACGTGCAAATATTATTTTGCATATGTTATGCATCGGATCGAACAGTAAGAGCTGTGACAAGCCTATTTTTACCTTTAACTTATGACATAACCTTTACAGAGGCCATCTTGTATTTTGGGCGATCTTCTTAACGGTATTAACGTTTATCTTAAAATTTATAATAAATTAAAACGCCAGCAGCTATAGAGATTTAAATTAAAATGTAAATGTTGAAATTTCATTACAGAAAATAAGTAATTTTGCTTCTTGCACAAACTGTTCACAAGCCTACATGTTTTTTTATACAGGATATATGCGTAGGATAAATCCTGTTGGGCATTGTAAAACATCCGTTTGTATAATTGTTATTTTTAGTATACTCTGCGTTTAAACAGTGAGTCTCATTTATTTTTATTTTTAAATATTGAAAGGGTTAAAACATATGGCGTTGATGTTGGTTTATGATGGTAAAATATATTTAAATATGTTAATCAATGAGAATCGTGTTGACAACGCGGATGTGTTTTTCTTCATTATTGTAATCTGGATCACACCCATACCTATACGATGTATTGATCCAGCTTTGATGCTCTATTTCTCAATATTATATATTTATCATAATTTATCAATAGTTAAAACGCGCTAATACTTTATGGAAAATGAATTTAAACATAGGGTTACGGGCCTAACGCGAATGACCCGTACATATCTTAAACATTTATACAAGCGCGTGCTTTGAATATATATGTTTAAGTGCTTTGCCGTACACAGCTATTTGACTCGTGTATATGAAATATTAATAGTATCGTTAATCGTTGTGATTATGCTAACTACATTCGTCAAGGTTATGGAATAATTCTTAATAAATAAGCAAGAATTGACGTCTATAAAATGTATGTTTTGAACACAGTAACTACAGACATTAGTTATGTTCATATGTCTTTTTTAAAATGATGTACCCAATTGTGAATGAACATATTAGCATTCTCTGAACTCACCAATTTTTCTCGCATCGCTTACAGAGGGGGTAACGTGACAAAAAACAAATGGTGACGTCCATGCCGCGACAGTTATTTTTCGCCGTTGTATACCCTTTATGACTTGTATCAATTGTTTTAAGGCCGCCCACGTTTCAGCCATATCAGCCAGAATGTGATTAGCGTCTATTTTGTATTAAAATTCGCTTTATATCTCGAATTTACTCGCTGCGAATGTTCTTAGTAGCTGTAATTAGGTCCACCCGTTAGGAAATTTCGCAGCGAGTAAAGTCCAGATAGATAGACAATATTAATACGAAATAATCGCAAACGACTTTCGTGGCTGAAAAGCGAGCGGCATTTTTAAAGTTTATTAAAATAAATGAAAAATATAAAACAGCGAAAAAATACCTGTCTCGGGATGGACGTCGCCATTTTGTTTGTCACGTGATTATTCCCTCTGGCTTAAGCATACACCAGAGCGTTGTAAGGATTACTTCCTGCCACGCTGACCGCGCCCTCACCAGGTTGCCCTGCTTAATGGAATAAATGGCATTTAAACAGAGTGTACGATAGCGCAGCTGGAGCACTGGCTTATGTTAAACCCAGTAATGTTTCTAATATCCATTATCAAACATCACAATATGATGGTTTTTCTTGGGTATTTGGTACGGAAACATCGGGAACAACAATAACTTTATGATGTAATATAAACCAAAGAACGAAAAAGCGATATGCAAACGGACCTTGGTTCTCTTGTTTGCAGATTATTTGCATTCTACATACAAACCTAGCGCATCGATTGTAATTTCAAATATCTTCGTAAGAGCAACTATTTGTATTAATATCAACTATCATATACAAGTCTGTATTCGGTAAGTTTGTTTCTGTATTCGAAATTATACAACAATATGGTTCAGCTTTACTCAATAATTACTATTGTAAGGATTGTATCTATAATCCTTAACATAATTTTTTTCAGCAGAATGCTAACACTCATGGATTCTTATTTTAAAGAAGAAGAGTAGATTTATGTTGCATTTGCTTTTATTTTGGGGTTGAATAAATGCAAATTGATATCCCCAAATATTTCAATATTTTTATGTATTTTTAGTTTTTTTTTAAATAGTTAAAATCGACACTTTTAACTTGTTAGATGTAAACTTACATGTATTCGTTATATGGTAGTTCGTAATTCAACCCTGAATTTGAAGGTAATTTTCCTTGATGATGTTTGTTTTCAGATATTTGATAACAAATCGCTTAAGCCTAGTACAAAATCTTAAGCGATGGATTACAGGGACCTGTTCACAGTTTGATAAATTGACAAAAATGAATATAATTGTTTCAAATTTGCAAATTTTCGTTGCAGTAATGTTATTTTCAAGGAATTAGTAATACTGAACTTTTACCATGCCCTAAAATATCCATTATATGCATCTTTTGACGATCTTAAATAATCTTAAAATTATAGAGCGTAACAAACGCGAAACGATTGAATAGTTTGGAGAGATCTGTTTTTATCGTAATATTTTGAGACAGTACAAGGATTGCTTATATTAAGTATACAACACGTCACTGACTATGTCAGCATGGTTGGCCGATTGGTTTAATCTATAGACTTTTACTCTAAGGGTCAGTGGTTCGAGTCTTCGTGTGGATTACTTTTTTTTCTTTTTCTTTTTTAAATTTTATTTTTGTTATATACTGGAGCTCTTTAGTTCCAATGTTTACATTTATCAATGTAATACATTTAAAGCATTTAATGGTTAACTTCAAAACATGCCAAAATCTGTGAACAAGTCCCTTTAAGTTATTAGTAGTTTACGTTTCATATACACATGCTTGGGTTCAGAGTTCACTATAAAGCTCAGCAAAAATGACTTTATTGTGAAGACCAAATTGTGAACAATTACTTATCTTGATTTCATTAATACTTATCATGTTACGCATTTGTGCTTTAAAATATCTTAACAAAGTGTATACACCTACAATTTCATAACGTTTGTGCATTCTGGGGACCGTTCCAAAAAGCCCTCGTGGGTATATCACGACTCGTTTAGCAGTTGCGAATATCGCAACTAACCCTTTATGCGTTTCAATTCACTTTCGTAACTAACGATATCGTCGAATGCTCTCGTAATCTAACGAGATGTAAGTAGCAGTCATTGTGACGTCGTTAACAAAGTGGACGGCGCATATGTTGTGTGTAGAAGCCGAGTTAGACATTTTTTCACCGTGTTTTGCTGTACGACATCCCCGGAGATGTGTTTATGTCTCGATATAGATCAGTTGATTGTTATTGTTTTCAATCGTAAAACATAAGCATACAGGCATGAGTTAAGTCAATAAATTGTTAAGAAAATCCGATATAAAGATTTCAAAACTTCAATAATATTTATAAGATATCAAGTTTAGTACCAAATTTGTGTATTTATAAATTCTATTTCATACTTATAACAAATACTAGTTATTCATTAACACCAGAGTTAAAGTGGGCTCAACACTGAACACTAACAATTCCACTATTTAACTGAAATAAAACATTTCTATAAATTAGTCGTACAATTTATTGTACAATGGATTGCACAAATGAAAAAAACAACATAATATGAATCGTGAAAATCTAGTTGTCAATATAAATATCAATGTGTGTTAGTGTTATTTTTCATACAAGATTTGAAAGTGTAAGAGGTGTAGTGGAACAATTATAAAGCAAAGTCCTATAAAAAACAAACAAATGAAAATATGTTAATGTGATGCTTATATTCTTTTACATTCGATGGCAAGAACGATAAATTTTAACTTAGAATTCTAACTTAAGTGGACTTTGTGGTTGCTACGAACCACAAATGTAAGTGTCCAACGAAATCTTTGCAGCCAGCTTTTTTAATGGCATCCGAATTTGCATCCTTAGCAGGATTCTAGGATATATACCTACACAAACATAATGTAATTGAAGTGTTTATATAATAAATCATAAAGCATTTTAAAACGCTCAACAAACAGGTTGAAACAGTCAACATGTTATCGTCATCAGTCATGCTACAGCACACAGGCAGGATGTTCAAATGTGTAGTTAAATACTTCCCTATTTCGCAATTTCGTATTTTGAAAATAACAATCTAAATTTAGGCTTTTTTTTCCACGAAACAAATAGTTTTTGCATACAGAGAAATAATAGAATAGGATTGGATAGGAGTCATTATGTAAACCTTACTTTCTCAGAACAGTGGTTTAACAAAAAAAAAAGGAATCCTTTTGTGATGGATCGTCTTTAAACTATACCGATAATTGTTAGTCGGTCTTATAAGAAAGAAACATGCATAACGGATTCCTTACATAAATTTTGTTTGTTTGCACAGTTTTCTCATCGGCACTAAATGTAACCTGTCCTTTTTAAAAGTCGTATTAACATAATGTAATACTCAATTCGTGCAGCTGCTTTAAATAAATCTTAACAAATCCGTTTAAGTAAAATATAACTTTAAGTTAATAAACAAGTGTAATTAAGATATAACCTTTTTAATGGTGGCTTTCTTTATATGCACATATGATTGTTTTGATACCAAAAAGTGAACACGTGTTTTGTGTCAATCACAAATTTGTTAACATTATTAACCCTTTAACAGCCACTTGGCACTTAAATATTACTAACTTGAAGCTTTTATTGAGGCGCTCTGCGAATGCTGGTCTTAAAGAGCAAATACTAATTACTAAGACGCGAACTTAATATTAATTGTTCACGACCTTGTATTCTGTGGTTAAGAAAAAAAGAACTCGCTAGGTCAACACGTAATAAATATCGTATCTATTGCAAACAAGGGGAACCAAAAATCCCCATAACATCCTGTGTCTCCATGTTTAGCGACACGTAGGCGATTGTAGCGTATATAAACAAGTCAATGTCGTGTCGCGACAAAAGGAACGGACTATTGATAAGAAAGGTAATAACTTAAGTCTGCTTTTATTGGGTTTATATCTTAAGATATTTTAAGTTAGTTAACTGCTCCGTTATTTTTTGCTGATTGACATTAATCGAGAATTTATTAATGACTGTTAAAATATAAAATATTTCAAATATATGTGTGTCATGCAAAACATTAATACATATATTGTTTAATTACAAATGCATTTATTATTTATTAACATATGCATTTCATCATAATGTGAAACAAATGAATACTTATTTTAAATTGACATACTAAATTGTTGAATAAAATTGTGAATACAAGTTGGAAAATCCATTTTATTGTTGAAGGCTTTTTCTTATCATTTGTAATATTTAAAACGGACTAGAATTTAATTAATTTAATGTAAACTTGCATTACGCACTTACATTAATATAT
>VMBQ01001943.1:90533-137228 GCA_007657795.1 Dreissena rostriformis
AAACATATGACGTCGTTTTCATTCACAACAAAAATCGTAGAAACTAAATGACGTCACGTTTTTTGATGCTACTAAAAAGCTGACATGCTATAAATGTTTTCTTAATTACGTTTCCTAACAAATAACATTCTTTGTAGGCGTGGTTATGCCACTTATCACCAAATATACAATGTGTTGTTTCATTACACTTATATACATGCTACATTTATTACATTTCTATTAGAGCGGGTTTTAGCACGTGCATTTTACTGCAATATTTTCTTTATTTATTCGGAACTATTTTCGAAACATTAAGCTCCGCCCATAATTATTGCAGAATAACCCATGGACGATTTTCTTCTTTGTTTATATGAAATTTGGCACGTGCCGTGTTAGAATTTACCTTAACGTTACCTTATTTACCTTAAGTTAGAGTTATTTTTGTATAATTAACGTTACATAATTGTTAATGTTTTTTCATCTATATTTAGATATTGTTTGAAAGGAGTTTTATCCGTCGTTATTTTCATCGGAAAACCAACCCGGTATTCGGTGGGATTTTTTAAGGTGCCGAGTTGAGATTTTCTTATTTAATTAGATAAATTCTGAGGCGTGTATTAAGATCCGCAATTATTTCTTATGATGTCTAACTTTGACGTAAAAATATGTATTTTGTTAATAACATCCGTTTGTATAATTGTTATCGTTAAGCTTCAGTATATACATTGTTTAAACAGCGAGTCTCATTTATTATTATTATTTATTTATTTAAATCTTGAAAAAGTTACAAAATACGGCGTTGATGTTGGTTTATGTTGGTGAAAGATATTAAAATATTTAAATTGACAAGATCAAGGAGAATCGTGGTGACATCGCGGAAGTGTTTTTCTTAATTATAGTAATCTGAATCACACTTAAAAATATACGATGTGTTGATCCAGATTTGGTGCTTTATTTCTCATTATTATATATTAAATATAAATGATCACTAGTTAAAACGCACAAATACTTTTTGAAAACGAATTAAAACATAAGGTTACGGGCCTAACGCGAATCACCCATACATATCTTAAATATTTATACAAGCGCGTGCTTTGAACAGATATGTTTAAGTGCTTTGTCGTACACAGCTATCTGACTCGTGTATATGAAATTGTGTATGAAACATATATAGTATCGTTAATCAGTGTGATTATGCTAACAACATTCGTCAAGGTTATGGAATAATTCTTATTAAATAAGGAAGAATTGACATCTTTACTATTTATTTTTTGAACACAGCAACTTCAGAATCTAGTTATGTGCATAAAATGATGTACCCTATTGTGAATGAACATGTTAGCATTCATAGAATTCACCGATATTTCTTGTATCGATTAAGCATACACCATAGCGTTGTAAGGACGACTTCCTGACTTGCTGACCGCGCCCCTCCCATGTTGCACTGCTAAATGGAATAAATGGCATTTAAAGAGAGTGTACGATTGCGCAGCTGGGGCACTAGCTTATGTTAAACCCAGTACTTTGTCTAATATCCATTATATAAAAGACAATAACAATATGGTTTTTCATAGGTATTGGTTACGGAACCATCGGCAACAACAGTTAATTTATGATCTTATATAAACGAAAAGACGAACAGATATATATATACGGACTTGGTTCCATTGCGCGCAGTCCATTTAACATACAACCTAGCCTATCGATTGCAATTTAACATATCTCAGTTATTACGACTATTTGTATTAAACTTGACAATGATCATATACAGTTATTGAATCGGTACGTTTCGTTTCTGTATTCGATATTATACAAAAATATGGTTCAGCTTAATGGTTATTATTGTATGCTTATATGTGTAATCATAATAAAAAAATTATCAGCAGAATGCGTACGCACCTAAATTCGTATATTTAAGAAGATGAGTAGATTTATTTTGCATTTGATTTTATTTTGTCTTGAATAAATGCAATTTGATATCCCCAAATATTTCAATTTTTATATGTGTTTTTAGTTTTTGTAATAGTTGAAATCGAATGAAAACGATGGCACTTTAAACTTTGTATGGTAATAAACGTGCACCTACTTGTACACATTTCGCAATTCGATTCGAATTTTGAAAGTAATTTCTCTACATTCGGTTTATTGTTAGATGTAAACTAACATGTATTCGTTTTATGGTATTTCGTAATTCAACTCTGAATTTAAAGGTCATTTCACTTAATGATGTTTGTATTCAGATATAAGATAACACATCGCTTAAGCCTAGTACAAAGTCTTACGCGATGGGATTAAAGAGACCTGTTCACAGTTTGATAAATTGACAAAATTGAATTTTTGTTTTTTTCAAATTTGCAAATATTCGTTGTAGTTATGTTATTGGCAAGTTATCAGTAATACTGAACATTAACCATGCCCTAAAATATCCATTATACGCATCTTTTGACGATTTTAAAATCTTCAAATTATAAAGCGTTACAAACGCGAAACGATTGAATAATTTGGAGAGTTCTGTTGTTTCAGTAATATTTTGTGACATTACGGGGATTGCTTATATTTATTTTATAAAACGTTACTAACTTCATCAGCATGGATGGACGACTGGTTTTAGCTATAGACTTTTACTCAAAGAGTCAGTTTTTCGAGTCCAGGTGTGGATTCCTAATGTTTCTGTTTTTAATTTTCATTTTGTTTAATTCTGGAGCTCTTAAATTCCGATGTATACATTTATCAATTTAATGCATTTAATGGCAAATTTCAAAACATGCCAAAATCTGTGAACAAGTCCCTTTAAGTAATAATAAGTTGACCTTTCATATACAAATACTTGGGTTCAGAGTTCACTATACAGTTCAACACAAATGACTTTATTGTGAAGACCACATTATGAACAATTACTTATCGTGATTTCTTTAAGACTACTCATGTTAAGCATTTGTACTTCAGAACATCTTTTGCAAAGTTTATACACCTACAATTTCATAACGTTTATGCAGTCTGGGGACCGTTTCAATAAGCCATCCTAGGTATATCACGACTCGTTTACCAGCGAATATCGCAACTAATCATTTTGCGTTTCAATATACTTTCGTAACTAACGATATCGTCGAATGCTCTCGTAATCTAACGAGATGTAAGCAGCAGTCGTTGTGACGTCGCACAAAAAATGGACGGCGCTTATGTTTTGTGTAGAAGCCGAGTTAGACGATTTTTGCAGAGTGTATTGCTGGACGACAGCCCAGAAGATGTGTGTATGTCTCGATAAAGATCAGTTGATTGTTATTGTTTACAATCGGGGTTTTCCTTGCCTGCGCACTAAATGGTTGGCAAAAGCACGGGTTACAGTAACGTAAAACATAAGCATAAAGGCATAAGTTTAGTCAATACATTGATAAGAAAATCAGATATAAAGATTGCAAAACATAAATAATAATTTGAAGGTATCATATTTAGTACCAATTTTGCGTATCAATAAGTTATATTTCATATTTATAAAAATACTAGTTATTCATTAACACCAGTGGGCTTAACACGCAACACTGAACCCTAACAATTCCACTATTTAATTGAAAAAAAACATTTCTATAAATAAGTCGTAAACTTTATTGTACAATGGATTGCACTCACAACATATAATGTGTGCTAGTGTTTGTTTTCATAAACGATTCGAATTGTAAGAGGTGTAGTGCATCAATGATAAAGCAAAGTCATATAGAAAGGAAACGAATGAAAATATTTTAATGGGATGCTTATATCTTTTTTTATTCGATGGCAATAACGATGACTTTTAACTTTATATTTTAACTTAAGTGGAATGTGTTGTTGCTATGAACCAATTATATAAGTGTCCAACGAAAACTATTTCAACAAGCTTTTTTAATGGCATCCGAATTTGCATCCTTAATAGTGTTCTAGAATAAATACCTACACAAACACAATATAATTAAAGTATTTATAGCAGAAAACTTAAATATTAAGAGTTTGTTTATGATAAAAAATGTAACTATAAATAGGATGTACATCCTTTATCGAATGTGCATCTTGTTTCGAAAGTTTAGTAATTAAACATACAGTTTATATGCAAGTGTCATTGTCATTTTGCTAATCTTCTTACACTCCACACGAGGCTAATAAAAAGTGTACTTGAATGGCACTTGACATATCCGATTTTGCTTCCTAGGCAATATAAAATACCTTGTGTTTCTGAGATAAAGCCCTGAAAATGTTTGTGACCGCCGGAAATCATGCAAAAACAACAGCGGGCAATAACTCTTTTTTAAGAAAGTGTAGGGCTATGGTTCTTGCGCTTGGCACTTCTCCTCATTAAAATATATAAATCCACGAATTTGAATGTTGAAATCGTATATAGTCTTTCAAGATATAGTATTGAAAAGTTTGTGAGAGACAGACGGAAAACGAAAACGACAGCGCCAAAACTATATCCCTCCGATTTCGACGGGGATAATTTAATGCTTGACGAAATAGGACTATCCATACAATCTCAATGGCTTACATATAATGTTTCAAAATTTGTATGCATAATAAACATGTGTTGAATGTCAACAAATTCCTACTTTATCCATTAATCGCATTTTAGTTTGAAAACTTAATATTAAAGTTTTTTAAAGGCGCTAGGGATATTTTGCACAATGCCTTTTTACGACATATGGAGTAGAAAAGGAATATCACAGAAAATAAAGAAATCACTTTTATTCAAAGTATAAAATACTCCATTTAAAGAATCTTTAAAGGGATGTTACTCGTTTAGCATGTATTATCATGATTACAGCGAGTGTCTATCCTGCAACAATCAGGCTCTCACGAATGTCGCCATAGATCTGAACGCAGTATATGATATGTTTGTTTATACGTTTTAAATGGCAACATTAGCCCAATCCCTACTATGCTTTAAAGGCATACGTCAATTCCATAATCCTATTATTGACTGTACATGTCTACTATCAGTACAGACATATCGAAGTCGGTAAAATCGCAATCATTATACGCTGTAGTACTAATCGTTTAATTCTATTTGAGCTCGACCACATGTTTAGGTGTTGTTTTCGATAAAGCATTTTTATTTGTAAATTATTACTAAATACCTAATAATATTGTAATGTTATAACTGTCATCATTTATGTTCGAATGGTGATAACGGATATTGTAACCGTCATCAGGCATGTTATTACAGCAACCAGGAAGGAAATGTGTGTACTTAAATACTTCCCTATGTCAGCAAGTGCGTATTCGCAACCAGGAAGGAAATGTGTGTACTTAAATACTTCCCTATGTCAGCAAGTTCGTATTTCGAAATACGAACTTGCTGACATAGGGAAGTATTTAAGTACACACATTTCCTTCCTGGTTGCTGTAATGACAAACTAAATGTATGCATAGGCCACACAAAACTAGTTTTTGCTTACCGAGGTATGAATATAATGAGATTGGTTAGGAGTTATAATGTAAATCGTACTTGTTCAGAATAGTGGTATTAAAATAAAAATAGCATCGTTTTTTGATTAATCGTCTATACCGACAATTAGTTTGTCGTCGTTATAAGAATGCAACATGATGTTTGCTAGCACATTTTTTTCTTCCGCGCTTGATGTAATCTGAAATGCAGCTGCAAAAAAATAATTTTAACAAATTCGTTTATGTAAAATATACTTTAAGTAAGTACAACAGTATCATAAAGCTATGACTTTTTAATGGTGGCGTTCTTAACATGCTTACCAATTATTTTGTTACTAAAGAGTGTAAACGTATTTGTTTTTATGAATCACACGTTGTTTAAAGGAAATAATCCTTAAACAGCAACTTATATAAGCAATTGGCACCACAATATTAGTAACTTAAAACTATTATTTCGGCGATTTGCGAATGCTAGTCTTGAAGGGCATATTTAATTATTAAGACGCAAACTTAATTCTAATTTTGCACGACCTTGCATTTCATGGCTTAGTGAACAGTTAAACTCGACAGGTAACTATTGGTAATACCGGATCGATCGTAAACAAGGCGAACTAAAAATCCCCATCACACCCCGTCTCTCCATTTATAGCGACACGTAAGACATTGCAGGTTATATAAATAAGCAACGTTGTCTCGCTACAACAAGGAATGGACCATTGATAAAAAAGGTAATAACTTAAGTCTGTTTTTAATGTGTTTCTATCTGAAGATATTTTAAGATAGTTAAATAGTTATTTCGTGCTGTTAGACATAGAGCGAGAGTTAATGTACGACTCTTAAAATGTAAAATATTTCAAGTATAAATGTGTAATGCAAAACATTAATACAAACATTTTATTTTTAAATGCATTTATTATATCTCAACATAGGCATTTCTTCATTAGGTTAAACAAATGAACAATAACTTAAAATTGGAATACTGAAGTGTTGAATAAAAGTTTGAATACCAGTTTGACATTCCCTTGCAAAGTTGAAAGCTTTAACATATCGAGCCTCCTGCGCAATATTTAAAACCCTTTATAATTCAATTTATATTATGTAAAATTGCATGGCGCACTTAAATGAATATTTATGTAGAAAGGTGTTGATTGTTTACAGAATGTTCTTACCTCACAAAGTATTGAAACGTAATTGATATGAGGAATCTCACAGAGAAACCAAGGGCAACAGTTGTTGTTCATCTAGCCGAGTATTTCGTGCTTGTTTCAGATGCAGCGAACATATCAGGTACTCCTACAGTTCTCCATGCTCGCGGGTTTGGTACCGTACTGTTTCGGTGCCTCAAGTGTCATTCTTACGGATGACATGTGCGTCAAAGCGTGCTATTATACCAACTCCGTATATTTCATCCAGATCTGCCAGAAATGCGTGGGCAATCCGCCATTAACTGCTAAAATGTGCGTCACAGCTTGCGATAAAACCAACATTTATTTCCGCCAGATCTGCCAGAAATGCGTGGACAATCCTCCACGTAGTGCTGACATGTGTACCAAAGCTTGCGATAGTCCCAACTCCGCAGATCACCTCAAAATCTGCCAAAAATGCGTGGGCAATCCTCCACTTAGTGATGTTATGTGCTTCACAGCCTGTAGTACCTACTCCGAACATTACCGCCAGATCTGCCAGAAATGCGTGGGCAATCCTCCACTTACTTATGGCATGTGTATCAAAGCTTGCGATAGTCCCGGCTCCGAAAATTACCTCAAGATCTGCCAGAAATGCGTGGCCAATCCTCCACTTAATGATGAAATGTGCGTCAAAGCCTGTAATTCCTACTCCGAACATTACCGCCAGATCTGCCAGAAATGCGTGGGCAATCCGCCACTTACTTATGGCATGTGTAGCAAAGCTTGCGATAGTCCCAACTCCGACAATTACCTCAAGATCTGCCAGAAATGCGTGGGCAATCCTCCACTTAGTGATGAAATGTGCGTCAAAGCCTGCAATTCCTACTCCGAACATTACCGCCAGATCTGCCAGAAATGCGTGGGCAATCCTCCACTTAGTTATGNCACTCCTCTTGCTCTTGCTCGTCTTTTGCTAAACGTGAATACATAAACTGATTTAGATACTGTGATAAAGCACATCATTATATAAACCACGTAAATCGCAAATGTCTTTAACATGTAAGGAATATTTAACCATAGCATAGAGAAATAAAAAACAAAGTTGTTTTACCGATGTTGATTTTTCAATCGATTTTAAGTTTTCTCGTTTGTTGTACTCATTTCTAACTGCTGTTCTGACCTGTAAAAGATGTCAGTCAACAGCACCCGAAAACAATTAAAATCAATACAAATATGTAAAGTAAGTGTTACTAGTGAAAATATTAATAGAACTCGAACCGAAAATAAGCTAACCTGTTGGTTGAAAATGCAGTGAAATATGAAGATAAACAGTCCCTGAAAAAAAATGAGAAAAACAAATTAACCAATACAACCAGGCTGTAACAAAATATATGTATGTTGTTCGCATGCAATGGTAATTTTAAATAAACTGGCTGTCATTTTAGTTTGTCAGAACTTCCTGCAATCCGTTGAATAATGCAAACAGGTATTGCATAAACACATGAGACTTGTTGACGTAGAAGATGCCGAGTATCCAGGAGACGCCCATTAGAGGAATGAGAACGCATTGGGAACGCAGGTTTGTTCTTAAGCAATATTAAGTTCACGTTTCAGCAGACGTTGCACAGGGTAATAGTTAAAAAAAAATCATAATTTATTTAGGAAAATGATAATTGTACGTCATTGCTATCCACCTAATTAAAAATTATGTCTCCAGGAAAAAAATAAAAATATATGCACATTTGAACGAGTCGCTCATTCGACATACATTTAAAAAGATGTAAAACAAAGGTAAAACACCGTATATGTATCATAATTGTAAAATCATTGGAAAGGTCTTTTTCCTTAAATTACATGCTTAACCTGTTTTATAAACCATTACATTTATAAATATCTGAACGCATTATACATACTTTATCTTTTCCGTTAATGTCTTACTTTCCATGACCTTCATGTGAAACATGTTCCTCATTACGAGAACCAAACACACAATTTTCAACTGCAACAAAAAGCATCACCGCACACATGCAAATGGAACATGTATTGCCAACATGATGTGAAATTATTAACAGTGTTACAACAGTAAATTGTAGTAGAATTGGTATTACCGGTATAATAAGAAGAGCAGGTGCAACAAATGCCCATATCAGGCCACGCTCCAAAGACAGCCAACAACTGGAATATAAAAAAACACACAATAAAATAGCATTCGATTATCTCAAATAAAAAGCAATCTTGCAATGATCCGAAAACGTGATAGTGTATAGTATAAGGCAAACAAAAGCCCATAAGCCTACACTCGTTCGCGTACATAGCCATCTAAAATAAAAAGCTATTTTAAAAGGATCTGAAACCTTGATCGTCGTGTTTATTAAAAAGCAAACACAAGCTTACAATCGTTCGTTTCCATAGCCATTGGCCTGTATCGACAGCAGACTAATGGCGACTACCACTGCTGGTGCAACTGTAACAAATATGTCAAACAATAATATGTTTCTATATTCACAATACTTAACCCATCTTTATGTGTGCTGTTGCATATCATATTACTTACATTATTACACGAAAAACAATTTTTAATAAAAAATAAATGAATAATGGACATTTTACCCCATGCTGAAATAAGAAGTGGCTTCAATCTTGATTTGGTGTTGAACACGTATACAACCATGATGGCTATGTCTATGCCTTCCGCCAGCATGAGACAAAACACTACTTAGTATATGTAATGGAGAAACACTGCAGTTGTTGCACACAGAGCCTGAAATAAAATTATTATGTTACACGTGCATAAAAGTATTAAGACATATTCGTAAACTTACTTAATGTTATCATAATACACCATTTGTATTAAAATGCAGATTTCCAGAAAATTCAAGCAATTAAAGACCAAGTTAAATTTCAAATAAAATGCAATAAGCTTAAAACAAAATCTTCAACAATAAACTATTAATATGGAAACATTGTTTGTAGTTTTGTCTACACCAGCTTATAATATGATGTAGGACAGCAACAGGGCTCCACATAGATTAAAAAGCAGAATCGTCCTGTCACCCTTCAGAAACCTGCATTAAACATATTAATGAGAGACTGTATTTGCCGACCCGATGCAATATTTGAGAATAACGAACATTCTATAGAAGACAACTACAAAGCAAGAATTTAATTGCGTTAAAACTTAAAACCAAACATGCCATTGTTAATCAGAACAGTTTAAACATTCTTTTTATCATTAATGCACGGTTATTGAAAAAGTTCTTTCGGGTCCCGTGCCATTCGAATGTCTTAATAGTATAATAATTCCCTTACTGCTACTACCAACATATTCACCACCTAACTTACCTTACTATTTGCTACTTTTTTTCTAAAGTTGTATGCACACAACTACTGCAGTAAATGCGACAACTACACTCTTAAGTACATCTTTACCTCCGGAGATATATGTATGTCAACATTGTGATGAGCAGACATGCCATTGAAATCTCTATTCCCACAGTGGATACCGTTCTTTATGGTACAGAGGTTGCGTCGACCTAAAATGCAATGCATGATAGTATTTTATTTTGGTATTATTTCGGATTTATTTCATACAACACAAGTATGATCTGTGCTTTGTGGCTTCAGTACAACGAATCCCTTACATTTGTTAAATGTTGGCACATTATAGTCTTAAGAGGCTGTTAACAGTTTATTATGTGTGTGCAACCTGTTTAAGATATTTCTTCTATTCAGATAGTAATACATTTATCTGTAATTACAATACGAACTTGATACGAACTTGATAGTATAGCATAATTATGTGTATTTCATTTCATTGTGCCTCAGTAAGTTGTAATCCTGCTACTCTTCCTTAATGTTTCAGTAATTAAATCAGTGATTAATATTAACATTTGCAATATAAGAAAATGTGGTCTGACTTTTTTTGAAACATTTATAGAAAAACTATACAAAATACCCCTGTGTTACTTATCATCAGTCATTAATTGTTTATAAATGTGTGTCATGCATTGCATTAGTTTGTATTCAGTATGCCATCATGTGCGTAACGAATAATTATACATAAAGACATAAGCACAAAGTAAGCACAACCATTAACCCATTTATGCCTAACGTCTAGAAAAAAGGCCTTGGCAAACAGCGTTGACCCAGATGAGACGCCGCATGATGCGGCGTCTCATCATGGTCTGCGCTGTTTGCTTGAAGGAATTTCTGTAAGAAATATTCTAAATATAGAAATAAATATACTAGACATCCCTAATTATGGAAATAAATTGATCCAATTTAGAAGGATGGGAGAGTCCATTAGGCATAAATGGTTTGAACAGATCACTTTAACTGGCGAGCAACGAAATAGGTATCTGGACGATACATACATATATCAATGGATAATTTACCATGCGATGCATTCTATTTCAATGTTAGACTTTTACAATCGTTTGAATATAAACTTAAATGTTTTGCATAAAACATGCATGTGATACTAATTTAGTGTTACATTATTTGTAAATACTCGCATATTGTACGTGTGTTACATTCCGATAAAATGATTTAAATGAATACTATATACATACCTCAACCTGCAACCTACAGTTTACCTTTATTCGTTCAAATGTTAGCACTACTGGTGAATCCAGCTTCCCGAGGTAATTGGAAAGAGAAAGTGAAAGAATTGGACCGTTTATATCTGATTTTGTATCATCGACCTGTCAAATACGAGAAGTTACGTGTGTTATAATAGTAGGTGGCACGTATACAATATTTCAGGTAGTAAACATTACTTTAATGGCTATAATTGTCATCTGCCATACCTTTATATTTAGCTTTGGTCAGAAGCAAATACCGTAACTTAAACAACAGTAAAACGAACATTAAATATAACGTACACAATTTGTAATTTAAAGAAATGACAGTAACCTGTATTTGAATTTGATGTATTTGGTAAAACATGGCGCATATCTTTGTAAATCACAACTGTCACAGTGACCACGTTATCACCTGGCAGTAAAATAAGTACAATTACTAACAAAATACAAAACTATACGGCTAAACCTATATAATAAGTAACATATTCAAAGTGTAAGAAGACGTGCACACAACATTGAATGCAAATGCTGTTAAATTTAACAATTCACACTTGACAAGTACTACTTAATATAGCAAACAAAGAAAGTCAAGAAAAGATATCATGGAAGAAATTCTTAAACAACATTAATTTATTTACATTTGCATATAGGGTTTACGCATGAACACCGTATCTACTCGTTAAACGTCATATTATATAAATATTACATGTCTGACAGGGTGACAGTAAATTTGTCAACTTGAGGAAATACTGTCAACCGAAAGTTGACAAATTTACTGTCACACTGTTAGACACGTAATATTTATTTTATTAAACAGAAAAAAACTATTGAAACATGAACAATTCATATGAACCATGAACAATTTTAATATTCAATAATTGTATTTAATTTCAGCAATGAACAACTATTAATATTTTAACTGAGAATTTCGCTTGAATAATGACGTCATTTCGTCCATAAAATGACGTAATTTTGCAGTAAAACACGTGATTGCTACGGTAGCGGGCGACAGTATTTTTTGGACAGTAATTTGTTTCCCGCTGGGTCTGACAGTATTTCTATGTCACGATGGCCTATGGGAGTTTTGCATTTGTGAATAAAAGTGAGGTATAATAATTATAACAGCTCATTGATATTTTATAAATTATATTCAGTAAATGCTCATGCACATATAATGAAATATTTATAAACTATATATATTGAAATGAAACTCAAATTATGTACCAACCCATTTCCTTTGCGTCCAGTCGAATACTGCTTTCAGTGGTTTTCGCCCAATTATGATCTTCGTGCTGATCGGTCTTAATGGCTGCGTAAGGAAAAACTATCTCTTGTTTAAGTACTTTCTTTACCTCAAGTGCGACGTTGTTCTGCACAATCGTAACGCGTGTGACACCTGCCTCGTTTGACTCCACTTTTTCTCTTAGGGCGACTCCAATTTTGTCAACAGACGCTAACATGTTTTCACCACTAGTACTTTTCTGAAATTAATAATATTATTAAAAATTTCAAATGCAAACACTCAAATGCTGCAATAACATAGTGTCTAGTCATCGATTATAAACGTAATATTGAATACATGATCATTTTTATGTAAGTCGAACAATTATATTTGCATTCGAATGGGTAACTGATTGGAATATGTTGCCACTTGGTTTTCTCACAGTTTGCTTCATTGTCTCACAGGAGTCTTTATTTCGTTCGTCTACAAGATTACTAACAGACTGGATAAATGCCTAAAACACAGACACATTCATTGTATAGTCAATTTCAATTTGAAATAAAATAATAATACAGTGTTGTAAATACCTGACTTCATTTGTTATTTACAATTTTGCATTAACATGCTCTGTACATTGAAGCATCTGTACTCGGGTATATAATTGTATTTTATTCAACGTATGTTTAACAACCTTAACACAAACAATGGTTTTAACAAGTTCTAAACTAGTGACAATACGAATACCTCAACCACATCCGAAGTCGGTAAGCCTTTGTTCACAACAATGTCAGCGACCTTATCCGAACTACTGGCCAAAATTGTGATCACCGCATCAGTCAGGAGTTCTGAGGTATTATTTCTTCTTCCTTACTAGTGACTTTAGCAATTTGTGTCGAAGCATTGCTGACAGTTTCAGCAGTGGCATTTTTTGCTAACGTATTGACCTGACAAAAATTCAAGACAAAAATGAATACATGACGCGTACAACAAGAACATGTATATAACTCTTTGATGAACATATTATAAAATATACTTCTGTTTGAAAGAAAAGTGACCGCAAAGGAGTCAGATTATGCTTGTATTAAATGCACACTCTCTTACATATTTCAAACTGAAATATTGACACGTTAAGTTTATTTATGATGCGAGAACACACATATAATTTCGACAATTCTAATCATGTCTCTTTATGGAAAACTCTTATGCAAGAATGTATTATGTAAGACTTATTGAATCTGGGATTGTACATGTATATATTAGCGCACATATTAAACGTCACACTGCCTTAACACGCACCGTTTCAGCAAATGTTGCGACAGTCTTCCTGACACAGTAGTACAGTGGAAGTAGCCAAGTTCCATCATCTAAACAAGTTCTGGTCACATTACCTGAAATAAGATCATTTGAACGATCCACCACCATATATTGTTCACGTGTGTGCGCTCTTTTAAAATATGTTATTTATTCTTCCAAACAAACACACAGAAAATACTCGCGAATTGTTTAAATACTGCCCTTAACCAAAGAAAGAAACTAACATATAATATATTATGATGATTGGTAGCATATAAAGCCGTCAAACCTTCGAATCCCTCTGCACATTGTTGTACACGAGTTCACCTGCAATAACTTCCTTCCATTCTGTACCGCGAGTGTCGACATTGGTTCGGCATACAACTTTCTTTTGGTCTAATACACAATTTAAATATTTAAATGCAATACTGCAGTATTATTTAAGTGTTTTTGCATACGAAAATGTTAAGTTTCACGCAAAAAAACACAAACTAATTTTAATTGAATAACATAATATATTTAAAACTTGTGCGCAGTTGTGTTATTTTCATGGTTACCATCTTTCGATCAGGGGTTCGATTATTTCTTACCTTATCGAGGAACGTCTGAAGGATTTGTCTTCATAATACCTCGATTAACGGATTTGATAATGAAAAAAATGCTTTAACATTGAGGTCACACTACTTTAGAAAACGTTCATGTAAAAAAGCTATGGCAGTCTACTGGAACAATACCACATCAAATAATCAGAAGACAACACTGACCTCTACGCCAGCATATCTGTAGTCACTGCAAAGCCTTGCACAATCCTCTGGTGTATTCGAGTTGGAGTATGGCATCGCAGGGGGAGAAGGACACGAGCCTGATTATCGGCATAACATCCCAAATAAACGATATCTGTAAAACAAATCAAATTATTATCTTTTAGTTGAAAAACGCTTGTTTTACTTGTGCTCAAAAGAATATGTGCAAACGAGGCGCGTATGAGATTAACATGTATATTACTTCGACTAACTTTTATTATTTCCAACGAACTTTCGAATCTGAATCTAAGTCAGTCAGCAGACAGTGTTATTGTCCTTTCTTACACTATACATCTTTAAGATGAACTATAATTACATCGATCATGCTGACCACAAAAATTAATAACCAATGAAAGAACACAACTCGCTTTGTAAACTTACTCATTGGCTCGCAGTTTGCATTTTCCCACTGACCATTGGCCATGTAAGTAACTCGAGATATATTAGATTTGAACCCATTACTGCAACTGACGGTGGCTTGTGTCCCGTATGACGTGTAGTCAAATTGCATCAGCGAGATCCGTCCATTCGCAATTGGTAAAGGACTGCCACAGTCTTAAAAAAAGATGAAATTTGGATTTAGTATTTCCTTGATATTATACTTCCCAAAAGTGTACTATTGTTTGAAATAAAATTTGAATATGTATTTTCGTTTGAACTTAAACGTCAATGCACATAGTCTCATTTGAGAATACCCTTTATGTTCAACGAGTTCTTATTTCAAAATTTTAGCATGTACGATATTTGTATGTGCAAATTAAACACTCAAACGACAACACAACGAGCTCCCGTCCAAGTTCCGTGGCCCTCAAAAGTAAATAAATTTCGATTCAAACATAGCCACTCGTTAAAAAGATTGAAGCTTTTTCACCTTAAGTGGTTAGATAGGTCAAGTTCAACAATAATGTTTTTACATAACGCACATATGAATATCAACCATCTGTTGGGCGAAACATATTTTTAAAATATTTACGCACACGAATGTCTAACATATCAAAATTTATGACAAATAATGCTTCAAATATAATGAATCATATACATTTAATCTTGATACGGATATCTTATAAACACTTGGTTATGGTCCTTGTTTAGCAAACGCGTCACAAATGTATAGTCAGATACTAAATTTAATATAGTTTAGAAGTTTCGTATCTGACTGTACATCGTATGAAATGCATCAGACAAATCACTATGCCGTCGCGTGATGAATGTTTGGGAACGTAAATACAAATGTAAAATAATACAATACAAAGCACGCGGTCGAAACACATGTTTACAAGCACTGTGAATGAAACGGAAGCAAAAAGAACAGATGCAAAACACCAGCAACAATTGGTGCATATGCACCAAAACAATTCGAACCTGTGATTTCATTGTATGAGAAGAGCTTTTAAATATATTCACTAGCCCGTTTTTACTTGTATTTTTCTTCACAGAAAACGGACAATATCCTAGTTCAAGTTTGTAGTAACCACTAAAATCTTATCCCGGCCAAAATTTATTTTACTGATGTTTACGACACAACAAATAAAAAACAGTAGAATCTGCAGTTTCATTTATGATTTCTACATTTGTTTTATGTCGGCTTATAATGTAAAATGTAATTAAACAACGAATGTTTTAAATCGTTGTATAAGAAAATACTCACCATGTAAACAAAAACAATTCAATTTGTTTACTAAACTTATTCCGCACATATGACATGCATGATATGGGAGCAATCTAAAACTTGAAACACGTTTGCGTTCTGTTTTCTTTTAAAAGGTCGCGTTTGTAGCGTTTGGTTACTGTTATATTTTAACTGCACCTTTTTTTTATAAACAAATTCCCGTCTGCATACATTATTTACCCTATCAAGTTTATTTTTATTATATTATTTCAAAACGTTGTTTCCGTGTTGATAATACGTGTATTCAAGAAAACAAACAAGATACTGACACCATGATTGCTTTTCAAATTTACTTACGTTGTTTCATTCATGAACGCAACAAAAACAATTGAAATACGATACGTTTGAATGTTATCACGTCTTTAATACACTTTTTTTTACCACGTTTAGTTGGATCGTGTCGTCACTTTTGTAATAGTTTGTATAAAGAGATTTTGCTGCTGCTTGAACCTTATTTGCATAAGTATGCAGTTAGTAAGGATGTTATCAAATAGCATTAAAACATGTCACATTATGTTTTTTTTCCATAGAGACATAGTTCGTGTTTGAACTTCTCAATACATAACAATTTATAAATAAAAATTGAACACTATGTTCTTACTTCAATTTGCTATAGGTGATTAGTTAAATTTTAATGTTAAACGCTTTTTTAGTTAATGTCCTAGCCTTAACACGACTCAAGGCCACATGTATGCATGTTTTGACGTTTAACATGAAATGTATAATCTTTACATATTTTAAACATATGACTTGCACTGTATATTGAAGACAGAAATACAAATGAAAATATAGACAGTGGACTGCGCCGGGAATTTAATTCGAGTTATAGGTATCAACAGGATTTCTGAAGTTGCTCGACTATTTATATCGACACTGTTATTGCTTCAGGTTGTACATATGTCAGCTGAATTACCTATCCCCAACATGTCATCATATCAAATCATTTTCAAAACTATTTAAGATAGAGTGATACTATTAAGATGATTATTATCTAACCTATCTTTTCACAGGTCGCATATTCCCATGATTTGTTAGAAAGGCAGGTTATCGTTGATTGGCCGATGAAACCAGGATCGCAGTTTACATCAGCGATGGAACCGTATGTAATATTGGTACCTTGGCGTAAGGTTGCATTTCCGTTTGCAATAGTCGGCGATGGTCCACAAGCTAAAAATAGACGACGTTAAGGGATCACTGACGACACACAGCTTCGACGATAATATAATATACAAAAAGGACGATATTTTGTGTGTGAAATATGTTTAACTTAACACGACAATTATGGCTGAATGCTATATTTTATATTATTATAGCTTAGACGTTAATATGATTGTTAGCTTCACTATGTTTCACTCAGGTTGCAATCAGAAGATTGTAAATTGACGGCAACGTGCACACATGTCAAAAGTAAGATGCATGAACTTTTCAATACAATAACAATTCTTTTATCATAAATAATATTACCCCAATTAGTATAGACGCTGATGGTCCAATATCCGCCACACAACGTGCTGCTGTCCCCAGGACAGTAACTATTACAATACGACTCTGGTCTTTTAGTTGCGTTGAGCGTATTACCACAGAAGCACCAGAACGCATACTAAATTAATAAGCAAGACTTTTAGAATTGCATATACATGCATTATATTAAAAACGTGTTATATGTCCTTCTTAATTCAATACTAGCCAATGTGTTTTATGATAACCCGTTTTCACGACAAAACTTCGTTATCACATTTTGTTTAAACATGTAATTAGTACATATTTCTATTTAAAATGTATATTGCTTATTTCAGGCTATGCGTTGCATGAGTGGATGCGGTTAAGGTCAAAATATACTAAATAGTTTCCTTATATGTTTCAATGTAAAAGNCAACTCCACCACATTCCCGCCTGATATATCGTAAATCCACTACATTTACTTCGCATTTAGAATGTCTTACTGCCAGTTTGTCTAACAATTGATCTATTTAAAAGTATTTAAGTATTTAAGGGAATTGTTGAGCTCTAGAAGTATGCACTAAAGTTTGTCCACGAAACGATTCCATGAGCAATTGGGTGGAGGAAATGTCTTATGTTTTTCAAATGTTCAAGTTGAGTACGCTACTTAATTACAAATTGTGCCTGAATATCTAAGAAATAAATTTTCCTGAAAGTCGACGGATATAAAACGTATAAACAATTGGGATGTTTTGGTTATAACATCAAATAGACCTTCACGTGTTGCGTTTATTGCAATTATATGTGTCGCGTTCTGAGAAAACTGGACACAATGCATGTGCGTAAAGTGTCATCCCAGATTAGCCTGTGCAGTCCGCACAGACTAATCCGGAACGACACTTTCCGCCTAAACTAGATTTGTGCTAAGAAGAGACTTCATTTAAACAAAAAATTCCATAAAAGCGGAAATTGTCATCCCTGATTAGCCTGTGCGGACTGCACAGGCTAATCTGGGATGACAATTTACGCACAAGCATTTTGCCCAGTTTTCTCAGAACACGACACATAGCAATCTCCAATAGCAGCGTCAGTAAAGTGAAACTCAAAATAACTCAATGCTTTTGAGTTATGTCCTCTTTTAAACTTAATTGTAAGTATACGACCTTATTTATCAATATCTATTAGAGGTATGGAATTGAACATTCTACATAATTTTGTTACACTGATAAACCCCTTCTCCTATAAGGGCCTGGGTCCTTACATATCAAAGACCTTATGCAGTGTGCAGGATACGACTGAATTTTCTGCCCTCAACAAAACGGCGTCTATAGTCAATAAGTGAAGGATGTATAAATGATCAAAAAATATTATACGTTGATTTAGCTCATCATATGTTGTTTTGTTGTTGAAATATGTATTTTATTTATGAAAAATGCGTGTTTACATATTTTTAAAGTCAATGATTTACTTAGTGATTTGCACGTGGTTATATAACTATAAGGAGTCATTCATGATAAAAAAAATCATTGTTGTGAGTTAAGAAAACAGTTTGAATTGTATATAAGCGAATCAACGTATTGCATAGAAGACAACTAATATTTGTTTATAATACTTTATACTTATTGATTAAATATAAATACGTTGAATGTTTTAACTATGGTCTTTAAGTAACATCATAAAATAGATGAATGGAAAAATGTGATTGTGAACTGCCATCAACACAAGTTCAAATCATTGACAAATTAAATCTTATAGTGAAGTACTGGACCTTTACAAAAATAGAGTTCATGCCAGGTAATAAACATCAACTAGAAAACATGGATGCATGAAAATATAGTCTTTGTACAATCATTAACTTATATTTACAGTATTTCATTGGCTACGAATATTTCCAAAAGCGTAAATAATTAAATACAAAACATGTCAAAAAGGGAGGGAATTCAATCAAGAATAAAGTGACATTTTCCTTCCTCCTTTTAAGATAACGTTTAAGTCATATCTTCAAGTAAACGTTCAAGTATTGACTTTTTTAATTTACACACAATTTTTTCATTATTTGTACATCTTAAATCATTCCATTTCCCTTCATTTCGTAACTGCAAACAGTTCTCTCCACCATGTGCATTGTTCGGTTCGCCCCGGGCACTATCCCAAATCTTAAACGTGATTGCCTGTCCATTATTGACCCATACCCATTGTCCTTCTCTCTGACTATCAGTTCCACCGAGAAACATTTGTCCGAACGTGTTTGTAAGGAACGAATTTTCCTCCGTGGTGGTCACATCCGCTAGGTGCGCGCCAAATTCTTTACAACGCCTTGATCCCTCATCAAAGTTCATCTTACCATCCATTTCAAAATAGACAGAATTACCAAATTTCTTAAGCTCATAAAAAATAGCGAATGCGATCAAAAGTTTGAAATTTTCGTTTGATTTCTTAATTGCGTCTTCTTTTGCTTCATTTAGTTTTGCCTCGAAACTCTTAATACCAGAACTAACGGTTCTTTTCAATTCTTCAATATCATTTTTGTTTCTATCGACATGCGCATTTAATCTCTGTAACTCAGCGAGTACCGTTGTTTCGACTTGTCGTGTGGCATTTTCTACGTCTTTCTTGAATTTCTTAAAATTTGTTTCGAGTGAATCTGACTCTCCTTTGAATCTTTCTTGTTTATCTTGCACATTTTTCACGCTTTGTTCAATCCTCGAAACATCTTTTTCGTGTGACTTTATAGCTCCATCAATCCTACTAACGTCCGTTACCGTGGCATTCAGGTGTTTACTTATTTCCAGGATGTTCTTCCTCAGAGACATTTTCTCCGAGCTAAAACCACGGAGAATTACTTTATAGAAATCTTCGGCTGCCTGGGTGTTCTTTTGTGGATTCTCGCACATATTGTTAGCAATTTGGAGTGTGTTAACGTCCCCGTTCTTCCCCTGAACTTCACCAATTACACTCATGCTGAGATTCTTGACAACTATCGCCAAGTCGTGTTTTATAATCTCTATTTCCACCCCCTATCATATCCCTGAGTGCGTTGATTTTCTTATCCAGTATGTCGAATTGCCTTGATCCGTCTGTTAGGGTTGCCAATAAAGTAAAACTTAAAACATACAGATTTAACACGCACGCCATTCTGTTAAATGTGAGTGAACGTCCTGTGGAGGAATAGTGTATGCGAGCAAACTAAATGCCTGTACAAATATACACGCAGCAATGTGCCCTTCTATGATGACATTTGACGTTTTCCGAACATCTCTCCGATTGTAACGCCCATGTATAATTGACAACATTATACTTGTTCGAAAGTAGTTTGGATTCGTCGGACAAAAAAAGCTTTGAAACACGTAGATATGTAGTAGATATCCATACATGGTTGTGTTGGCTTAAGATTGTGAGAAGGCGTGGTTCAAAATAGCCAATCACTAGCCAGAAATACGGTCTGTAAAGACCACACGAACACGTTTTTCTCAAGAGGGGCAAACCTCTCACATCATTGGCTCAACATTTAGGTTATATTCTAAAAATAATCAAGCAATTAACCATAATTGATCGCAAATTAGGAACAATGAAGCAAGAACGTTTAAGTGGATACACACTGTTTTCATTGCGCGCACACATCCCATAAGCTGTTGTCATGAGTGCGGTATCGTTAAATGGTTCAATTTAGTATACTTATAACAAGTGCACGTTCTACGAATTCCGGACGCTTGACTTTTTCCAAAATACCTTTGCCTTCATAGTACAATACGTTCATTGTGACGACATGTGTTGAATTGTGTGTCAATACTTATCATTGTAATTGAGATATTTGAATGAAAGGGATCTGTTCACAGTTTGATAAATTGACAGAATTGAAAAAAAAGGTTTCAAATTTGCAAATTTTCGTTGTAATTATTTCATTTGCAAGGACATATCAATACTGAGTTTACTGACCATTTACCATGCTCTATAATATCCATTATATGCATCTTTTGACGATTTTACAAACGCGAAACGATTGAATAATTTGGAGAGTTCTGTTGTTATCGTAATATTTTGTGACTTTACTAGAGTTGCTTATATAAAGTATAAAATAGGTCATTGATTATATCAGCATAGATGGTCGAGTGGTTTGAGCGCTAGACTTTTACCCCAAGGGTCAGTGGTTGGAGCCCCTGACCCTTGGAGTAAATGTCTAGCGCTTAAACCACTCGACCATCCATACTTATATAGTCAGTGACCTATTTTGGAGGTGATTTATATATAAACAAAATTGCTATTGATTCAATACTGAAAACTGTGACGGGTATTGACCTGAAATTTGTAATCGAGCATTCGAGCGGACTGATTTCGCCCTTTAAAACTTTGTAAAAGCTTAAAGGGACACAGAGTTTTGCATGTTTTGAAGTTTGTCATTTAATTCTTTAAATTGATTAATGTAAACATCGGAACTTTAGAGCTCAAGTATAAAGCAAAAATTAAATTTAAACAAAACAAAAAAGAAAAAAAAAGTAAACCCGTCACAGTTTTCAATATTGGATCTATAGCAATTTTGTTTATAAGTTGAACAAAAATCATGTTTTAAATCATCACAACTTTATTTAGTTTTAACTAACTTGACCTCGACCCTTACTTCACCCACCTAATAGTAATTCCAAGGCTATATCAGAATAAACGGTTACCATGTTTTAAACTTCATGTAAATATCGCATTACTGAGCGAAAAGCATGATTTTTGTATTTTGTGTTCTTTCACCATCACAATGCACATTTTCAAACCCAAATGAGGTCTTGGTTTTTAAAACTTCTCCTACTAATACCTCTTCTATTAATACCGCTACTGCTACTTTTACTCTTACTACTACATTAACTGGTATTGTATACATGTATATAAGAACGAGCTATAATTGATAACTAATTAGAAATTATCCACGTTTTGAATAAAGTAAAAAATGGAATATTATAAAAACGCATAGATACGATGTGTGTATGCATGCACTAGGATATCAAGTTTAAGTTGGTGTATTTGTAGCCCGATGTGCTAAACTTGCTACTTTTCTACTTTGATAGTTCTCTGACCTTAACACTGACGAAGTATGTTAATTGATCAAGACAGTACTTCTAATTGACATTCTTAAATTTTATCTATAGCTGAACAGTTAAGTTTAAAATGGGAAATTACTTCTATTTCTATTTAAACATATCTTCATTTGTCTAGATTTCTTTCTTTTCTCGACAAAAGCCTTGCAGCATGAATATAAAACATTGTACCGTGATATTGCAAAGTGTCAATTATTCGGCTAAGATGAAGGCTCATTGTACTCTTAAAAATAAAAAAATAAAAACGCATTTTTTTTTTTAAACATTCGGCCACTCCTTAAAGAAGCTATTGAAGCAAGATGTGCTTTGTTAGAGAAATAATTAGGTAGCGTGCCCTAAATTTTATATATTTGACATATCCTTTTCACACGTATTAGCAAATTGCTTAAGCTCACAACTGTCCTACAAAATGTATTAATACACCAGGATGTGACAAATTGTAAGCAGACATATGAGAATTACATGCTCAAAATCGACGAGTACTTCGTAAAATAAAGTTAAACAATAAACAAATCAGTGTTCCTTATAGTATTAGCCAAAATGTCAACGTTAGATGTGGTCTGCTTACATTGATTTAACGAGATACAAATGCTCGTTTTTATATGTTGTTTTGTGACGATCTATTACATTTGAATTTCCCGCGACGATATCCGAACATTTTCTAGCGAACGCGAGATTGTCTTCGGGCAGCGTGAAGGCATGACGTAGTTGTCCATTATCTACTGGAGTTTGAAAAGTAGGTCACTTTTGGTTGTATTTATTTATTTGTTTAACTTGTTTACATTTCAAAGGTCCTTTTTCGATGTCTATTATATCACGCCAGGTATGCGGATACTTTTATGACGGATGGCACTTTTATAACAGAGAACAATAAACGTCACGCGCGAGAGGTAAGTTCCTCAGTTTTTTTTAAAGTTATATCCTAAAGATAAAGTTTAAAGACAAGACAAATGGTCGAGTTGATATATGGGTTATCCTTTTGTATTAGGAAGACAAAATTTTACGGAAAAATGTTACATGTTTGCCCCCAAAAAATAGAAAATTCGGTCGAAAAACAGCATAAACTGAATGAACAGCAAACATCTGAACAAAATAAAACTACTTAGATTTCAAGAAATTGCTTCTAGTACATCATGTAGAGTAACCACTGAGCTTCAAATACTGAAATATTGATAGTATTCAATGAAACATAAACAAATATAGAGCATGTTTTAATAGGTAGCATACATAAAGTTGCAGGCCTTTTGATTACCGATTAATGGCACTTTGGATTACGGAGACTTTCAACAAATTGGGCACTCTGATAACCGAGTTTTATCTTCTACCTGAAAGGAATTTATGTAAATTATGGCTAATCTTACCAAATATTTTGAAGTACGAATCAATTTGCATAGTCAAGTGCGACGCATTTGGAATCTATGCATAACTAAATTACAAACAAGTGTGAAATATAACCAATGGCGTTGTTCCTTTTCAAAAATCACATTACTATTAATATATTCTATTACTATTATAATTGCAATTTCAAATAAGATTAAAATTCTTATTTCTTAAGAAATATATTTCAAGTGACGACCGGAAATAATTGTATACATAATGAACTTGTTTTTAAGTTGCAACTTGAGGTTCAGAGAGTCGAAAATACAACAGATCATGTGGATCAACACAATCGTGTTTAAGGTTATTTATAGCAGGGCTCTTGTTCTTGTTCTTGAGTGTAAGATGATGTATGCAATTTTGAAATGCTCTATGTTTGTTATGTTTATTAAGTATATAAGCCGCTCCATGAGATAACCGGGTATCTCTGCGTTAATCTATGCGAAAAGTGCCGTCCCCGATCAGCCTGTTCAATAAGAACATGCTAATCCGGGAAGCAACCTTCCGTCTTAATGGTATTTTCCGTTTCAAGAAGGAATGTTTTAAATGAAACTGCATTGGAAGTGGAAATTGGCATTCCGATTAGCCTGTGCGGAATGCACAGGCTGATCCTGGACGGCACTTTAGGCAGATGTCAATACTCTACGTTTTAGCATGGAATAGCCCAATTATGATTTGAGTGTGTTGTTCTTTTTTAACATTATTATAAATCTTTATGCCTAAAACAACATTTTGCTTTTGAAACAGAATTTGAGAGAAAATTATGCAAGTGTGAGAACATGCTGATGATGAGCACTTAACCTTTAGTTTATCAAACTAAATGTATGCATATATTAAAGAAAATAACGCAAATGTCTTGTCATTTTAAAACTATTCTGTACCTAAATGCAATAAGTATAATTATGTAAGTGATCATAAGTATGTTTTACACCTGATGATAAGAAAATAAAAAATAAATGTTACGGTGATTTTTGCTTTTATTTAACAATGAACACTTTTAACGGATAACAATTATAAATTGACGACATCCAATGACTCTCGATTACTCTCTTCATTTGAAATATACACAGGTGCTGATTGAGCAACTTTAAAAACGAACCAGCTAACACCAATCAGTGAATGTTCATCACAAATAGTAACATACAATTATGAAATAATATGCCAGTTGATCATCGTTTCCTGAGCAATTTAACAAATAAATCACAATACAGTCTGTAAAAACAAAGGTAACCAACATTTAATAACCCGAGACTGCACTTTTATCTTTGATTATACGTACATGCTCTATGGGTAAACATCATAATCAACACGTGGTTACGGTAATCTGCTCTAAAATTTCAAAAAAAAAAGGAATGTGTGCGTATATTCCATATCATAAATAAATTCAAGTCTCATAGAAATGTTTTTACGTATAGAGCATGAAAAACATTCGATAATTTGAAATGTGGTATGTACCTGAATTATGTGCACATACTTTTTTAAAACTAAAACAAGAACTTTAACTCAAACGATTATGTTATAGCTGTATTGAACATTTTGCGCAAATCAATCTTAAAGCATCTGCATACAAAATTTCAAGATAATACTGCTACAGAACGTAACGTTCATAACGAACACTTATTTTTGTCTCTTGTTCTTTTTCTTCTTAAAGTAACACTAGACTTGGTGAGAAAGATGCAAATACAAAACTGTCGCTACTTGCATAAAAACTGCGTATTTATTAATAAAGAAGACTAATAAGTATATAACACTGATAAGAAAAGTGATTGAGAGTTAAGAATGCGGTATACATGTGTCTTCATGATTGTCACATCTTGTCACATCTTGTTTTATAAATAAATACAAAATTAAAAAAATAAAATAAAAATATCAATCTTATTCTTATCTTTCATAGTAGTACAAAAACAATTAATTTACGTAAGTACACACATTTTTATTTATTACCTGCTTACTATAACAGTATTCCACAGCGAATTCTGCATTTTTGATTCACTAAAAAGAGTGTGTTATATTTGGAAAAAAAGTGTCCAGTAATCGGGAATCGAAGTGCCATGGTCATTGAGATGATCGGTAAACGAAGTGCCCATGAAAAAATTGCATGCGACTCTTAAAACAATTGAATTTCCTCAAATACGTTAGTAAACTAAAATGCAACTTGTTGTAACATTAATGGACATATTGATCTTTTATTTCGAATAGTAAGCACGTACTTTATTTATTTCCAAGTATGTTTTTTTGTTAAAATATGTACTGATCATCCAATTCATGCTGATTATCGATGGAATTTTATCGTTTTTGTTATATAGTTCAACGTTTTTTCCGCGAATTTCTTTCTTCGAAATACGAAGTGCTATACCATTTATCACCCAAACAATGTTCCGTGTCTGAAAACCAAATGAACAGAACATAAATGCAAAAAAGCTGGAGAACATAATTCTCGCTCGTGGCTTTTATTGTTCTCTGTCATCAAAGTGCAATCCGTCATCAAAGTATCCGCATACCCGGCGTGTATATGTTCGAAATACTTAAATATTAATTAGTATATATTCTCGAAACGCAGTTATTTCTCTTACTATCGTTTTAGGTGAAAAAACGTTTTCTGTTGATTATTTTGAATTGATGCGAAGATTTGAAGTAAAAAAAACGAGATTTATCCAAAGAAACACAAAGGGTCGAGTTTACCCATGAGCTTGAATGAAATGGTACAGCTTTAAAGAAAGGTCGCATTGAAAGAAGCAATAGCGCATCTAAATACAGCAAATACACTGGGCTAGACATGGATACATAAGCGCAATCTAAATACAGCATAGACATTGCGCTAGACATGGATGCATTAAACATCGATGGGAACATCATGCGATCCGTCTTCAGTAACACGATTGAAAAAGTGGCTGCATATGCGAGTAAACTTCTACATTCACACGGTCAAGTGAGCCACATTCTTCTTGCTCGGGGCTTTTCAGAATCAAAGTTGTTAGTTTAGTTTTAACCCATTCATATTTAGCTCGATTGCCTAGGGCTTGAAACGCTCTCGAGTCCGTTTCTTGGGACTATAACCAGTACTTGGTGTCTTTGGGAGAGTAAGAACGCGTCCACTGTGGGGATCGAACTTGTGACCTCCCGATCGCTAGGAGGACACCATATCCACATCGCCACGGCGACATGTCAAAGCATCACAGTTGTTACAGGCCGCGATAAAGTTTCGAAGACAAAACGATTATACTGCTATCAAATCCTGCACTTGCGGTTCTGAAAGGAGCCGTTATTCATGGCCATACTAAGAAGATGATAAGTTCCTGAAAAGCCAAATACACGTGCGGTGTAAACACTTGTTTGCACTTTAAGTCACATATCCATTGCTCAGAGCGAATTATCAAAGAAGGTCCAAACATTGGTCTCGTGCGATGATGTTTTGATATTTTAATTAATTTTAACCAAGATGTAACAGTTGAGAAAAGTTTCTGCGATTTGTTATACAAACCTCCGTCTGGAAAAAAGTATGGCCATACAATGGTTTTGCAGTGAGGACTGAAATCCGACGTATGTAGATGAACGGGTTGTTTTCATATTGGCAGTCTAGATGTTTGTTGCGCTTACCCTAAAATAAGTTTAATTATTACATTTATGTTTGTATCGTTGAATACCTTAGTGTGTTAGGCTGGAAAGGAAGTCAGTATGAAATCTGCAAAGATTGTATTTATATATTTAAACAACACAATACCTTATTTTAAATGGGCGCCGCCGTTATGGTTGACTTAATGCGACCGTCACGTGGTCAGCCGCACTGTTGCATCCAAACTTGTTGTATAATAAATTAATTAAATTTCTCTCCTGCTGGTGCAGCTGAAGTTTGCATATGAAGAGAGTAATTCGCTTAAATGATGACACTGTGTGTTATTGTCACTTGCATATAAATGTTTATACATATACATTTTGCCGTAATTAATTTTTCGATGACGTTTCCATCATCTGCTTAATATCATCTTCCGTGAAAAATTAATATGCGAACAGAAGTTCAGAGGGATATGATCAAACTGTATTCCGCATACCGGTACGTTAAGTTATGCCATAAAGTTTGGTATGTCATGAATTATCGAGATTGCGAGTGTTGACGTTCGTACAATATAAAGAAGTGAAACTCAAGAAGCTCCAGCAGTATTGCATTTCTATCATACACACCTTCGTGGTCCTTTATTTACGGCAAGTGACCAATTGCCAAACCATTACAGTACGGCACAAAACGAAACAACATAAACACATAGTAGTATAAAGCTGGGGTCACCACCTTGGAACGGTCAATTCTAAGCACTGGGGGTTTAAACCGGTTATAGAGCTCTCATCCTCACTCTTGGCCCAACAATATTCATAAATAGAGAGAGAAGATTATTTCAGTATAATGATACAACATGATAAATCATATCTACATACATGATAAAATAGTAAAACAATAAACATGTATGAGAAATGAAACCATGTCAATAACATTACACCAAGGATTTCACAAAAAAGAGAACTTAATCCCTTATTTCCATTGTGGTCCTTGGATATAACAAGCGTTAAATGCAAAAGATTTAGCACCAAAATCCTTGATTTGGGTAAAATATAGCACCCACTTTCACTTTACCTAGTCTTGTATGAATGAAGAGTGTCAAAGGGAACAACGTTTTCACTCATATATTCAGGACCCAAACCATTTTTGATTTTGAAAACATGACAAAGGGTTATTTGTTCCAATCTCTTTTGAGCAGGTAACCAATTCAAAACCTTAAATTGTTCATTACCTATATGTGACATATGACCTAGATTGAGGACAAACCTTATTTATTTATTTTGTGTGACCTGAAGTTTATCTTTCCAAAATTTGGTAATACCATGATACCAAAAGCAATATACGTAATCGAAATGACATTGGATTAGAGCCATGACCAGACGTTTCTAAGTGTTGAATGGGAGAAAATCACGTTTTCTATACAGGAACTTCAACCTTGTATTGGCCTTTTTAACAACAGAACTAGCCATGGAATCCCCAGACAGAGACTGATCAAGTGTAGCACCAAGATATTTGACTGAAGAAGTTGACTGAATATGAGTACCATTACAACTAACATTGACAAAAGCACCTGACTTTAACCTAGGTTTAGAACCAAATAGAATTGTCTCTGTTTTACCTAAATGAAGAGATAGTTTATTGTCAATTATATGAATATATTTAAATATTCATTATACATATAAGTGTAAATAAAATTTAAACTCATAGCATTGCAACTCAAATTAAACATCAAAAACAGTACAGTTCGGAACAAAACGAAACAACATACACACAACGTAGAATAATATAAACATGTAGTAGAATAATATGGGGACAGTGGTCTAATGGTAGGATGCTGGTCTAGGGATCGAAAGGTCCCTGGTCCCTGAGGGCACTGGATTTTTCGCAGCAAAAAATAAATCCCACGCTTGCTCCTCTCCACCCAGGTGTATAAATGGGTACCTGTGAGGGAAATAAGTTAATGTGCCGTGGCTGCCTACTGCGCCATATGTAAACGGACGATTTAAATCCCAGTGATCGGGGGGTTTATGTCGAAGTCGGCTGAAGATGCATACCTTATCGAAGCAGAATATAAACCGCACCTTAAACATTTTTTAATAATATGACAAGAAAATTATAACGCAATAAATATGAGCCACGCTTTGTGAAAACGGTGATTAGTGCATGTGCGTAAAGTGTCGTTCTATATGACTCTGTGCAGTCCACACAAGCTAGTAAGGGACAACACTTTCCGCTTTCATTGATTTTTTTGTTTAAAGGAAGTCTCTTCTAATTAAAAATCCTGTCGAGGTGTAAAGTGTCGTCCCTGATTAGCTTGTGCACAGGCTAATATGGGACGACAATTTGCGCACATGCATTACATCACGTTTTCCCAGAGCGCGGCTCATATGAAATGTATCCCAATGTTTCAGCTGCTCCTTCAGCCCATTGATGGTCTCCGCTAAAGAGAAGGCTCGACCGTGTGGACCTCATTAAACTTTGAATAGACATCAATTTGGTGATTTTCACAAACAAAACTGTCCATTTAATGTTCTGGATGATTGTGTTATATTCTTTCTATACATTTAGTACAATAAGCACTTGTCCACGACTTTCATTAACAGTGATGGTATATTAGGGTCAATATATGGGGAAAAAAACTGTCAACCCCCCAAAAGATTGCTACAAAAGGTATTTTAACTGATCCTGGTAGGGCTAGAGGTCCTTTATAACATATCAAAAGTTTACCAAAATTTGACCCCGGAAAATTGTTTTTTCAAGATGGCCACTAAGATGGCCGCCAAAACCTATTTTTGATCATAACCATGTAAGTATCCACTCAAATTTGATGATTCTGGTGTCTATACCCAAGTTTTAGGGGTCAAAGAACACATTAAGATCATCAGACATAGTGTCAATGTATTAAAGGGGCCGTCCAACAGATAAAGCATCGCACGACGCGATACGATATTTTAGGAAACTACGAGGATTGCTTATATAGCCAAAAAATACATCCATTACAAACATGAGCGTGGATGGTCGAGTGGTCTAAATGGGTAGCTTCTTACTCCAGGACTCCAGGGGTCAGAGGTTCGAGCCCTGTTGAGGGTTACTTTTTTTCCTTTTTTAACTTGTATTCTTGTTTTTTTACTGGAGATTTTTAGTTCAAATCTTTAAATTCATCAATATAAAGCATTTAAAGCATTAAATGACAAGCTTCAATACATGCCAAATCTGTTGGACGGCCCCTTTTAATTACACAGAAATCCAACATTGCGTCCAAAATGCCCGCCAAGATGGCCGCCAAAACCTACTTATGATAATAACTATGTAAGTATCCACTCAAATTTGAGGATGTTGGTGTCTATATCTACAAGTAGGTCTCAGAGGGGCAAAGAAAACACTAAGATAATTAAAAATAATGTTAGTCTATTAGGCAACATAGAAATTTAACATGGCGACCAAAATGGCCACAAACACATAGACCACAAGTGCATAACTACTGACTCAAACGTGATGATTGAGAAAGTCAGCCATTGTAAGGATTACACCAATATGTTTTTCAACATCGCACTACCAAGCGACAAACGTTTCAGTGTTATTTCACAAACATGGTCTAGACCTTTAACCTGGTTTTATTCGGCTGAAGCTATAATCCTTATTGAGAAAGCTTTTCAAAGTAGCCCTCTAAAACCACATGTTGCAATGTTAATTATTTTCAGACAGCACATATTGTTGAAGCATTGTAAGATTCTAACTGCATTGCTCTATTTGTGTTTAAGCATACGTGTCCTGTTTGAGACTTAGCCTATGCCTCATAAAAAACACGTTTTGAAAAGTTACTTCCCTTGATGATAAGTACATCATTTGTTTGCATTGAAAATAGCAGACACAAATTCGGGTCTATGATCAATATGTACTCTGGGGACAAATCGTGCATTCTGTCAACATTTAACTTTGTTTGCAACCTTGCCATGAAGCCAACCCTTGTATTGGAAGGCTGCTGAAATCATCATTTATGCGCCACAAAGTATTTGCCTGAAAACATTGTTCTGATATTTGGATGTTTTCATAAAGTTATGAACTTGCTGGGGGCAATAGGATCTCTCATGGAAGGCACCGTTCTCAAAAACATACTTGATACTGTATATGGGGCAAATGCAATTGTGCATATTATGACAGGAAAAGCTATCCAGGGTGCTTTGTAGGGCCATTTTTATGTTGACAAGTGCATACACAGCTAGTTTTTAGCCGAAATGACCCAGGATTATCCCGAGATTAAGATACTGCTGGATCAAGCCGAGGAATTGTACTCTCCTCTTCTTAGGGGCGAGACGACGCTGGTAGATGCTATATGTTCTGAGATTTTGATCAATCTCGAGACGGCTACAGAGAAGAAAAACAAGGCTTGTCACCGAAGGATGACATATGCCCCCTTTTTCCACATTTTTCAAAACCTAAACGCAAAACCTAAACGCAAAGTGTGACGAAATTTCAGATGGACAGACGGACGGACAGACAGACGGACAGTGCGATCCCTATATGCCACCCTACCGGGGGCATAAAAATGAACTTGCCCATACCTCAAGGACAAGCCAGGTATGGCTTAATGCTCAGCGTATGTTAAGCATGGCAAGGACGTTGATCAAGGCGGATTGTACTGGATGTTGGCTGATGCATTTGCAGGCAGTGTCCGATTGTTTATCCGTCTTTGCTGCAGCTGGGCACTTCAATTACCTGCGATCTGCTTATTATTATCTGCAGCATATGAGCAATCTAGAGGAAACGCACCCAGACGTGTATCGAACGTTTGTTGATGTTGTTCACGTTGTTCGTATGAACAATCAGTGCTGGGCTGGGCTAAACAGCGATCTTGTCATTGAACAAACATTGATGAGGTATCTAAAGAGCACAGATGGTCTGACTCGCGGCAGTGGGATGACCGAAGAAATGCAAAACCGTTGGACCCTATCTGCACCTGTTACATCCGAGTACAACAGTGCGATGCAGGATATCATAGATCTGACCTTTACTACAAGTCCACAGTACAAAGATTCAACTGAGGCGCGCATCAAAAGAGATGTTTCTGATCTCGAGGATATGCAGTCAAAGATTACAGCTAGCTCACCCTACACATCTGATCGTACTCTAAGAAACATTGGGTCTGATGTGAATGTGCATGCTTTTTAGACGGTCGGTTACAAGATCATCATATATATCAAAGGAAAGTCGGCCTTTGCTTATAAATTCAAGAGAAAAGACATAGCCCAAACTCTTGGAAATAACTCAGCTGTTAAGATTGCTTCTTGCTATTGATCCTGCTCTTCTAGTCAAACGTTTCCTGGTAGTGTCAACATAAGGAGATCTTTCCCTTGAAAACATACTGGCGTATGAACTGAGCCCCCATCCATTTGCCCTCTTTGAATCCAAGAACATGCTTCTAAAAGCAAACAAGCCTCAAATCGCTAAGGCAATTAGAGATCATACTGCAGACGCACCAGAGAGGCTGTGATGAACGGTATTCCTAAAACAGATTGTTAAGTGCTTGATGGTGGCTCTTATCTCCATTGTTTACCATGTAAAAAAGGCGACACATATAACGCAATAGTCGAGTCTTATGCAGATTTAACTGTTAATCATTACGGACAAACGACAATGGTGTTCGATGGTTACGGAGACGGTCCTTCTATCAAAGACAATACACACCAGAGACGAGGAAAAAACGTGAACCCTATTGTGAGTTTCAACAAAGAAACATAATGATCATGCAAAAGGAGGACTTTTTGACTCGTAACAAAACAAGGCAGGCATGATTGCTCTGATCAGCACAGCTCTGACTAAAAAGGGGTGTAATGTCGTTCTGCCACCAGGGGATGCAGACGTTGATATTGATAAAGCAACATTGGAACAATCCCGTCATAGCAGCACAGCGTTGGTGGGTGAGGATACAGATGTGCTCATCTGGCTTCAGCAATACTCCAAAAGGGACAATAAGATAATAAGGTCCAGACCCATGTTTAGTCAAATTACACTGAAACGTTTGTCGCTTCGTAGTACGATGTTGAAAAACATATTGGAATTACCTTAAAATGGCTCATTTTCAATAATCACGTTTGAGTCAGTAGTTATGCACTTGTAGTCTTTGTGTTTTGGACGCCATGTTGAGTTTCTATGTTGCGTAATAGACTAACATTATTTTCAATTATCTTATTATGTTCTTTGCCCACTGAAACCTAGGCATAGACACCAAAATCATCAAATGTTATTGGATACTTACATAGTTATTATCATAGGAAGGTTTGGGCGGCCATCTTGGCGATCATTTTGGACGCAATGTGGGATTTCTGTGTAATTTAATAAACATACACTATGTCTGATAATCGTAATGTGTTCTTTGACCCCTAAAACCTAGGTAAACACCAAAATCATCAAATTTGAGTGGATACTTACATAGTTATTATCATAAGAAGGTTTGGGCGGCCATCTTGGCGGCCATTTTGGGCGCAATTTTTTTATTTCTGTTTAATTTAATAAATTTACACTATTTCTGCTGATCTAAATGTGTTCTTTGACCCCTAAAACCTCAGTATAGACATAAAAATCATCAAATTCGAGTGGATACTTACATAATTATGATCATAAATAGGTTTTGGCGGCCATCTTGGTGGCCATCTTGAAAAACAATACTTTCCGGAAGTCTAATTTCGGTAAACTTTTGATATGTTATAAAGTGCCTTTTACCCTACCAGGATCAGTTAAAATACCTTTTGTAGCAATTTTTTGGTGGTCAAAGTGTATATTGACCCAACTAGTATGTTTTATTCTTAGGTGTATGTGCGTGTAATTGAGTTCCGCTATAGAAATGCGTCTTACGAGTTGTATGTTTGTGAAATTGTGTTCAGCTATCTAAATGTGTGTCTCTAGTTGAATGCACCGCTTATTATGTGCGTGAAAGTGTGTTTGGCTATCTAAATGTGTGTCGCTAGTTATATGTGCGTGAAAGTGTGTTCGGCTATATTAATGCGTGTCGCTAGTTGTACATGTTGTATGTGCGTGAAAGGGTTTTCGGCTATCTAAATGTGAGTCGCAAGTTGAATGTGCGTGAATGTGTGTTCGGCTATCTAAATGTGAGTCGTAAGTTGAATGTGCGTGAATGTGTGTTCGGCTATATAAATGTGTGTCGCTAGGTGTATTCGCGTGAAAGTGTGTTCGGCCATCTTAATGCGTGTTGCTAGTTGTACATGTTGTATGTGCGTGAAAGTGTGTTCGGATATCTAAATGTGTGCCTGTAGTTGAATGTGCGTGAAAGAGTGTTCTAAATGCGTGTCACTTGTTGTATGCATGTGAAAGTGTGTTCGGCTATTAATGTGTGTCGCTAGGTGTATGTGCATGAAAGTGTGTTCGGCTATCTAAATGTGTGTCGCTATTTGAATATGCATGAATTTGTGTTCGGATATCTAAATGTGTGCTGTTTGTTGAACGTGCGTGAAAGTTTGTTCGGATATCTATATGTGTGTTGCTTGTTGAATGTGCGTGATAGTGTGTTCGGCTATCTAAATGTGTGTTGCTTGTTGAATGTGCGTGAATGTGTGTTCGGATATCTATATGTGTGTTGCTTGTTGAATGTGCGTGAATGTGTGTTCGGATATCTATATGTGTGTTGCTTGTTGAATGTGGGTGGAAGTGTTTGGCTGTCTAAATGTGTGTCCCTAATTGTAGGTGCGTGAAAGTGTGTTCGGATATCTATATGTGTGTTGCTTGTTGAATGTGCATGAAAGTGTGTTCGGCTATCTTAATGTGTGTCGCTAGTTGAATGTGCGTAAAAGTGTGCTTGGCTATATATAAATGCTTGTCGCTAGTTTTATGTGCGTGAAAGTGTGTTCGGCTATTAATTGTGTGTTCGACCATCTAACTGCCTGATGCTAGTTGTATGCACATGAAAGTGTGTTCGACTATCTAAATGTGTGCCACATCGAATCACATGTTATACATGCGTGCAAATTGAGAATTGTGTGTGTGTTTTAGACCAATAACAGATTTAAAGACGTTTGCGAACACGGGTTGGAATTCAAATTGGCTTTCCACTGGAATTGTGAAGTTCCTCAGTCAATCATTAAACCTGCATAGTTGTATTGGTCTCTCATTATTAAATAATTTTCTTTGCCGAGTGTGTACGAGGTATATTATGTGCGTGTAACAGTTCGAGCGAGTGCCTGATGATGGGTGTGCGCTGCTGTACGTATCCAAGTGCCAATGACGGCGTGCATAGATGTACATAAGACGTAAGTGTGTGCGCATACGTGTGAGAAAGCGCGTGTGCGATGATTGACATTCGTATGCCAGGGTTTGACGGGGAGCGAGCACGTGCGTGAGTTCACGCGATAATTTGAGAGAACTTGCTTTATCATAAAGATTTGCATGCGCATGTTTACGTGCGACTTTGTTGTCTCTACAGACTACCATGCATGCCTGTGTGTAAATTAAGTAAACCTAAAAATTAAAATTTTGTCAATTTATTGAGTGCACTTACATATAGGTCACATACCTAAATGCTATTTTTATAAAACGACATTTAAGTTACAAATAACATATAACACTTATATTTGTGCATACTATACCATCCACAAAAATACATCACAGATTCTATATGTTTGTGTATCAATATTAAATAAACTTAAATCTTTAACAATAATGATACAGATGCGCTCTTTTTTTTCATTAAAATAAAACTTTCAAAACACAACAATTACGGTAAAGATAAAGATGGTCCACTAACAAAAACAACAAAACAATTGACCAACAGATCATTGTCTTTTTGTAATCTGTTGATTTCTAATTAATGACAAAGTGTTCCGCTTACTAAAAGCAGTTGATCAATGCTATTGTAAAATGTGCTTGCTCTGCTCACAAAAAAATCCATTTATCAATTATAAAATGAATAAACTCATGCCTTTCCATGAACCATTTCCCAGTTAATAACGTTCTTTATTAGGTAAGCTCTGTCAAAATATAGCAAATAAACACTCATATAGATCCTAATAATTTCTAAATTAATCCCACTAATGAAATAAAAAAAAACACCCCGTCTAGATCCGGCTATGATACTTTATACTTTAGATAACCAATATTCATAGATATAATAATCCTGAAACTTGTGATTTTTATCATGATTTTGATGAACCAAGAGCCATGACTCTTTGCACCTATGAGTATAGCAAGCATATCCTCTGATGATTTTAACAAAATAACAAAGGATCCACTTTACAACCACCATTTACCAGATAACCACAACAATTTCTACTCAACAACTATCACAATGTTTATCAATATTATGCTCTCAGCAACGCCACTAACAAATACAAGTCAGAAATTACAACAAAAACATGTAAGTTGCATATAGATTAAAAATATGTTACACTAAGTTTCATGACCAAAGAAAACACATTGGTAAAATTGGCTTTGTTCCCAAAGTTATACGCGCAAATTCCACAAAGAAGACTGTGTATCTTTATTATGTTTAGATTTTCTTTTAATGTAGCAGAATGTTTGGTCATGGAAAAAGTGTTAAAGTATGTTTTAATGTATAGAATAAAACAGAAAATCAATAAATACTAGTTTAAAGTTGTATACAAGAAAAACTTTTTCAATTAACAGATGGTTTGCAACCATGTAGAAGACTTAACAAACTGAAACACCTGAACAATATTTGAATGTGTAAAACCATGTACATGTTGTCAACTTGGTCCATGTTTAACAAAAGTGGAAAGCAGATTGCACAGGCCAATCTGGGACAACACTCGCTGCACCTGCATTAGGCCCAATTTTTCAAGAGCTAGGCTCAACTGGTTGTTTAAACTCAGAAACATCTGAGAATTAAATATTGCACACTTATTGAAATGTCACATATATAATCTCTTATATCAGAATATTAGGTGTCTATATTAGCAAGATATTGAAGGGACATAACAGAACTGTTCGTTATTCAGAGCTTTTACTTGAATAACACCTGTTTCACTTGTTAAAGTGTTCACCACTATCCAATGTTTGATGACTATCAATTGTCTGACACCAGTCCAATAACGACATAACACTGCTCAAAGTTCCTACTTTTGTGAACAAGAATAAGAGTGTCACAAATATTACTTATTAAGACACATAAGACATGACTGAAACTTGTGTACTTGTATTCGTTTATCTATCACGCAATAGCAGCAAGTGACATAAAATAATCTGTGGACAGCATAAAGGGACTATCAGTCTTGTTTATATGTTGATTGGCACTATAAACAGTCAAATGAAGAATTTCTAAAATTCATCTAAAAGCCATTAAAAGGATATTGAAAATGATAAACAAATGCCTTGATGTTAACCCTTTGCCACACTAGAAGCTAAAGTGTAAAATATGGCTAAATGTAACCAGCATAAAAACAGAAAAGCCTTTGAGTAACTCACAGGCAGTTCAGGTTTTGTGCTTTTTGCTGCTCATCAGTATCTTAGGGTTGGAAATGAGCCTTGAAACTTGAACTATGTTTTAGAGTCTTTAACCCTTTGAGCGCTGGAACCGGATTTTGAAGGCCTTTGCAAACAGTTTGGATACAGATCCATCAGGATCCAAACTGTTTGCTATTCGGATAGTGGTCTTAGAAAAAAAATCAAAGAAAATGCTAATTTTACAAATTCAGCAGACGACATTTTAGCAGACGACAAATTTCCCAGCATTCAAAGGGTTAATTTGATTTTCTAAAGGGTCTACAAACAGGTCAAAGTGCATATCTGAGTGGTAAATATTGAACAGAAAGGAACAGCATCTAATTTGTTGGTCGTTTTGGTACAGGAGGAGGAGGAGCAGGTCTTGAGGGGATGGGAGGAGTCTGAGTTAATCCTGGCTCCTGATTGGTTGATTCAAATGTAGCAGACGCAATTGTTCTAGCAGGTACACGGGGCGGAGCAAAACCAGTTTTTACTTCAGAATTCAAACTGTTTAATGTTGGATTGAAATTTGAACCAGTTTGATTAAAGAAATTATTCTCAAAGTTTGAGATTTCTGTATTGTAGGTATTGCACATGTTTGGGAATTCACCTGGTACAGGGGGAGGGGGTCCACTGGGTGGGGAAAAATTTGGCGGTGAAGGGGGAGGGCTAAAGGGAGGGGAACTTAAATGGGCTGCTGTCTTAGAAAAAGGATCTGCGCTGGGTCGAGGCGGGACTTTGGGCAACACTTGGGCTGATGTTGTATGGGCCTGAGGTGAAGTGAACGGGACTAATGGACTGCTTGCACGTATATTTTGTGTGATTCTGCTCGTGTCAAATGGATCATGTAATGTTTTTAAAGCTTGTGGGGACAGTGGTTTATCCAGTAATGAGCCACCAGAGTTTTCTGCAATGTCTTTTCTCTTAGGGACTGTAGGGGTTGAGTCACTCCAGATACGCCCGTAAGTGTTGTCTTCTTCATTTTTGCCGGAAGTATCTTGCAATTCTTTTGAAGTTCCATTAAATAAAACCTTCGCTTTCTCTGGATCTACCCTATTCATGTCCACAACACTGGAATAGTAGTTTGTAACCAGCTTGTTATCTGGGTCAACCTTATTCCCATCCGATACACTGGAATAGTAGTTTGTACTTGTCTCGGGAAGATTTTTAGGCAGAGGCGGAAGTTGACCTCTGGGGAAAACAGAAACCGGTCTTGCTGCAACCGGTGGAGCCAAGGGTAATGCAGGGTTTGGCTCAATTATGCAGCTCTGCACATTTCGTCTGGGTGCGGGTTTAGGAAGCGAGGGCAAGTCAGTGTCCCTTTCATTCACACTGTCCCGTCTAGGCGCAGGTAGAGGGGGCTGTACACCGGGCGCCATGACGACATGCCCTGCCGGGGTGGGCTTGATGATGCTGTGCACATTTTCCATGCTCTGTGCCTTCAAGAGGCTTGTGGGTAGCAGGAGTTGACCCTCCGTTCTTGGAATGTCGTCCGATGTCCGGCTCCTTGGAATGCTTGTCGGAGACATTTTCCCAGCTAGAATGTACATAGTCATTTGTAAAAGTAAATTTAATTGTAGAAAAGAAAAAAAAAACTCGTAGTTGTTTTAGTTACAAATTAGTCTTGTTCAACCAGACTCTGATTTTTTTTTGCCTCTTTCTGGAAAAGTGGACAAAATGCAATAGCCTAAAGTGTCGTCCAAGATAAGACTGTGCAAGATGCACAGGCTAATCAGGGACAACACTTTCCACCCAAACTTAATTTTCGTAGGAGAAACTTCATTTAAACGAAAAATTCCCGAAAGATTCTGAAATTTGAGCCTCGTTCTGGGAAAACTGGGCTGAATGTATACGCGGAAATTGTTGTCCCTGATTAGCCTGTGCAGGATGACACTTAACATGAATGCATTAAGCCCGGTTTTTCCAGAACAAGGCTCAAATTTCAGATTGTGGTTACTTAATAAAGTCATTCACTGCATGTTTTCTTCTTTAACTTGTAATGAAATGTTTTATTTGTTAATGGATGCAATAATTTTATATAAAGGCCAAGACAAAGTGAATTTTAGAATAGACACAGTTTTTCACAGTATTTTTTCTTATAAACAGCTGGACCCGGAAGCTTGGAACATTAACACCTATTTGCATGTGGATGAAATGATTGTATAAATGATGATTTTGTTTATTTCAGACATAAACACGGCCGTTAATCACGGGCACCACCTCTTTTTTGTGAGGCATTAATAAATGAGCCGATTCTATTTCCAAGGTGGCGCTAAGGACGGCATGTTTTAAAATTTCACAGATAATTCTACAGGGTGAGTAGGTTTAATGTTTTTTTTTTCAACATATTTTGCATTATTTTAAAAATCTAGCAATGTTGTGGGATTCAGCGAAGATTTTTTCATCCACAGATGTACAGAAAAATATAATAACAACTCATTTGATAACGTGATGACCTTTATAAGTTGTGGCATTGGCTCATTTATTAATGCATCACAAAAAAGAGGTGGCGTCCGTGATTAACAACGTGATTAAACTTTTAAATACTTATTTTGTATTGATTTCTAAATAACTGGCATTGACAATTGTTGAAGAAACGTTACAGAAATGATAAGAAATGTGTTTTTCTCAGTATATATTACATTCAGAAGACATATTGTTTTGCCTGTAAATTGTAGGCATATAATAATTAAAAATTAGTATTTTAAGCTATTCTAAGCAAAATTGATAAATTGGGATAAAAGGTTGCAAAAAAAAACAAACAAGGCTTGTCACCATAGGATGACATATGCCCCCTTTTTCCAAATTTTTAAAAACCTAAACACAAAACCTAAACGCAAAGTGTGACGGAATTTCAGACGGACAGACAGACAGACAGTGTGATCACTATATGCCCACCTTCGGGGGCATAAAAAACAAAACAGGCTTTTCTTAGCAAAATTGACAAATTGGGATACAGGGTTATGAAAATTAAAATAAAAACAAACTAGAAAAATATTTTGTACTTTTTTTAACAAACTTTATGGTATTCTGCCTCTAAGGGTGTTCTGCCTCTTCACTAGGCCTCGTGAGAACATGAGAACCACCCTTAGTCTTGTAGACACAATTATTGCACTGGTGACCCCTTACCTCCAGGTTTGAGAGGGGCAGGCAGTGTCCCCTTCAGGTCCACCCCTTGCAGGAGCTGCTCTATAAGGGCCGCAGCTTCCTCTGGGGAGTTGGCGTGACCCTTGTGAGTCACGTTGGTGGGCAGACCGATGTTCATGATCTGTTGGCAGAGAGGTCAATATCAAACCAAATATACAGTTAAACAAGTTCATGAACTTTGTTGGTGTAAGGGGCTGTGGTAAACATACTTTTGACTTTCTGGACAGTTAAATACAATATTTTATTGTATACTTATAGACTTGGCAAAATAAGAATGGCAGGGTGGGGGTGGGGGGGGGAGGGGGGGGATCTCACTTTTTTTTTGTATGCCCCACCTTTTTTTAAATATATGGTCTCATTCCATTATTTTGTTTGTCAATGTTCTTATAAATACAGAACTGTGTTTTCTTTATGGGCTATTGACGATTTTATAAAGTAACTAACACTTTTACTAAATATTGACATTAATTAATAAATAAAATATTAGATATGCACAACACATAAGTACATCATATGATTATATCATGCGCGTAAAATAATTGTTTTCAATAATACTTTTTATTTGTTTAATTGTATGGAGGTATATAATGAATGCAATATTACAAGACTGTGGTGTTTTGTGAGTTGTATTGCACTCGATGAGTGTGTGACATCACATTCCTTTGCTGGCTTGTGGAATAAAACATCACACAATCAACACATGTGATACAACGCACCAAAACACCACAACCTTGTAATATTCCCTATGTATGAAACACCATGGAAAATTTCATATATTTTTTCAATCATAGGCTTAAAAAGGATATAAAACATTTTAACTTAAAATGCTGATAAGTTCTGTTACCTGAATAAATTAATTAATGCATGTGCGTAAAGTGTCGTCCCAGATTAGCCTGTGCAGTCTGCAAAGGCTAAGCAGGGACGACACTTTCCCCTGTATGGAATTTTTTGTTGTAAAATACAAGATTTCTCTTGAAAAAAATTAATACAAAAAAATCCGGTATCAACATACTTTGTTCTGTTGTTTGGACTTGATCTTTCCAATGGCCTGGGGGCCTAGGGGCTGCTTGATTGGGGGTCCCGTGGATGGGCGGGACATCTTGGGGGACCCTGAAACAAAAGAACAGACCTCCCTTGGGGCACTTAATACATTAACAACTTGAGACGGGAACCACATGGCTCCTTAAAGACAACTTAAATGAGCCTCCCGGAAAAACTGGGCTTAATGCATGTGCGTTAAATGTTGTCCCAGATAAGCCTGTGCAGTCCACACTGGCTAATGAGGGACGACACTTTCCAATTTTATGGCATTTTTTGTTTCAAGGAATTCTCTTATAAATCTGGTCTAGGCGGAAATGTCGTCCCTAATAAGCCTTAGCAGACTGCACAGGCTAATAGGGGAAGACATTTCACGCATAAGCATATGATCAAGGCTGAAATAGAATTCAGAAAATCATCAAATTCCTTAAATTCCTGACAACGGAAAATAATTGAATGAATGTTAAAAAAGTTAAAGTTCTTTCCCATTTTATCAAATTTATATTGTTTTAAGTATAAGGGGACTGGCACTTATAAATCTCTGGCAGATGCATGCATTTCTCTTTTTTTTTCAATGACTTTATTTAGAAAAAGATAAATATATTTTTTTTAACTTTACCACAGCACAAGCTTAAATCATTAACTGGCTTTCTAAACACAAGGTTGCTGTTATTTGAGGAACACCTCATTAGGGTATGAAGTATCCCTCATAGGTTTCATAATAAAATCTTCAGTACTTAACAGATCCTCCTTTTCAAAAAACTCTTCAATTTTTAATAAATACTGAAAAGTTGAAACTTTCTGTAAAGTCATCTTGGCATTGAAGCAGAGAATTAAGCCATCATTCATGTATGTGTACAACCCAGCACCTACCTGTAGGTCTAGTAGTCACACCTGGTGGGGCAGGTTTGGGTGGCCCCCCTCCAGGCCTCTGGGGTGGGGGCGGCTTAGCAGGTGGGCCGGGCTTGGGTGGGGCACTACTCCTAGAACTGGCCTGAAATATTATGTATTATATGTCTATTATATGAGCCATACTCCGGGAAAACTTGGCTTAAAGCATGAAAACTAATCAGGGAAGAAAATACGCTTTTATGCAATTTCAAGTTTATAGGAAGTCTCTTCAAAAGGAAAATCTAGTTTAGGCAGAAAGTGTGGTCCATGACTAGCCTTTGCAAACTGCAGAGGCTAATCTGGGACGACACTTTATGAACATGCATCTAGCCCAGTTTTCCCATATATTTATATAACAAGGCTCATTAAATATTAAATAATGACAACCCGAATCATGCACAGGTCATGACATTAAAGGCCCAGTCTCACTATCACATTTTGCGATGCCGGTGGAGCCCCGGTGCGTGATCTGGGGTCTACCGGGATGAACAGGGGCTCCACCGGGAACGTCCAGGATGAACTGGGGACAACTGGGGCTCCACCGGCAATTATTAAAATGTTTAATACCTCCGGCATGAACCTGGGCGTCACTGGCTTGTTATGTCACCGGGCTCTGCCGGGACGCCACCGGCTTTCACCGGGGCTCCATCGGGACGCTCTCAACTACGACCGGGACTCGACCGGGGCACTACCGGCTGCGACCTGGACTCACCAGGTCATCACCGGGTAAACCGTAGCTCTACTGGGGCTGACCGGGACTCTGCCGGGATGTAAACCGGGGCAGCACTGGGAATATATGTGACCGCGCTAAAAAAAATAACCATCGATCATCCCGATAGTCGCCGGTCGACCAGCTCTATCAAACCAGGATGAACCAGGGCTACACCGGCAATAGTGAGACTTGGGCTTAAAATCTCCACACATATACCTCAGGTGGATTTCCCCTGAGCTTGGTTCGTTGTTCACGAACAATCCCGGTGTCTGCCGATCTGCTATCCACAGGAGGAGTGCCCTCCCTAGAATCCCCAGCAGGAGTGGTCTCCCTGGACACCACAGCAGGAGTAGTCTCCCTGGACACCAGGGCAGGTGGAGTGCTGTCCCCTGGCCTGTTTGGTGCTGGTGGTCGCGCCCTACTGGCTGGCTGAGGTCGGGGAGGTTGCTGGCGTGGACTGGTCTCCGTGGAGGCAAACATGCCGTCTGCAGGGCTGGTGGAACCACCTTAACACCAAGGCTCTGAATTTACTATGTTAGCTTACAAAGACACGGAAAAACAATGTAAATATTAATTCAATTTTTGAATGGCACCTGTTTACAGATAATTTCCCCACAACCATGCTGTATGTTTAGTTAGTAAGTGAAGACTACTCTGAAGCTATCATTGATTGCTTAATATATCCAGGGGTGAAAGCAACTCAGGTTTTATATTCCTCAATTTACAACTTATCTGTATTCAACACTTCCCATATGTTCTCTATATGAGCCTCTCTCTGGGAAAACAAAGCTTGATGCATTTGTGTTAACCCTTTGCATGCTGGGAAATTTGTCGTCTGCTAAAATGTTGTCTGCTGAATTTCTAAAATTAGCATTTTCTTCGATTTTTTTCAAAGAATACTATCAGAATAGCAAACAGTTTGGATCCTGATGAGACGCCACATTCTGTGGCGTCTCATCTGGATCCAAACTGTTTGCAAAGGTCATGAAAATCCAGTTCCAGCTCTCAAAGGGTTAAGTGTCGGCCCAGATTTGCCTGTACAGTCTGCACCGGCTAATCTGGGACCACACTATCTCTGAAAAGCCTGTTCACACTGGACAGGCCAATTTGGGACGATACTTTATGCACATGCATTAGCCCTGTTTTCCCAGAGTGCAACTCATAAATATATATCCCATTCTCACCTGAGCTTGGAGAGCCACTCCCAGATCGCGCAGGCTGCAGAGGCTCTGGCAGGTAATCTGTGGGCTCCTCAATGTTTTCATCATCTCCTGAACATGGCACAGTTGAACATTGCACATGGTCAAATGGTGTGATAAATACCCTGTCATAACTTGTAACAGAGATAGCAATAATAGCTTTAAATATCCCTATATCATGCGATAAGATTTGTTTGTAGCCTTACTATACAATGTGATTGAATGGTTTAAATGTCAATAAATAAAAAATGTGTTTCATTGTACTGGTAAGCACAATTCCTTGCCACGCTTACATGAATAAATAAAATTGTGAAATCAAAAGTTGACAGTGTTAGTAACAAAAGTTCTGAAAATGATTTTCAAACTCAATGAGTAGCACTTTGAATTATAAAGTGATAGCAACCAGAGATGGGACCAGATAAATGGATTTGAAATAGAGATAATTAGAAACAGTGGAGTTAGAATTAAACATAAAAGGTACTCATTAAATTAACAATTTCGGACCAATTTTATTTTTTTCAAAAACGAGAAATTTTGATATATGGTGTTCTAAATAATGAATATCAACTGTACATTTCTATAAATTTACATGCAGTAGCCTTTCACCGAACAAAAGTAATACCAACACAAATCATTATTGTTGATGTAATGTCTGAATCAATTTCCATAAGAATAGGAGCTACAACATTGTGACCCAATGCTTCAAAGTCAGGCAAGGGTTTCGTGGTCTTATAAGCGCACAAGGTAGCTCCTAACCACACTGCACGAATGCCCATGCCTCTTTTTCTGTATATTCGGCAGTTATATCATTTTTAATAATGAAAGAAGACATTTTCAACACAAGTAAGACATTAAATTAAATCGTGTATTTCTTTACAACAAAGTAAAGGCAAAATAATTTACATATCAAGTACTTCCTATGTGACAGGCTACTTCTAGGAAGGAGACTAGCAACCCTGATTTTATCATATCTTTCCGACCAATCTGTTCAGTCATCATTTTTTTTATAGGAAAACACAAAACAAGAGGGCCATGATGGCCCTGTATCACTCCCAGGCTTCCTGAAAAGGCCGGACCGCCGGTCTTGTCTGGCAAAATTCTGTACGGTCCGGCGAAGTTTCTAATATCGCCGGTCCTTGTGACAGGCCAAAAAAATTATGACTAAATACTGAATTTGAAAAGTCTAATACTTGCCAAAAGAACGAAAACACCCCATTAGAATCACTCTTTTCGTGAATTTCAAGCCTTTTTGTCATTAAGAACACTAACGCGTCACTAATTCTTAAGAGTGCTCTCCCTTTGAAATGTTGTTATTTCGAAAACGTCAATTTCAATGGTCCGACATATTACCATCTATCCAATTACAATGGTTGTAACAAAAAACTACAAATGAAAAACATGTCGTTGCTAAAGTTCTTCAATGGCAACACCAATCGTGTTATGTTATTTTGTTTTGAGTCTGACTAGAATTTAAAGCTGTTGTCCATCATACACTGTAATCACTTGAACACGCAAGTATTTTGTTTTACTTTATCGAGTGTACTTATACACAGGCTTCACATTGCAATAAATATGATGATATATATATTAATTCTTCAGTTATAAACTCACGCTGTTCGGTCAGGTGAATTTTTGTCCGGACAGGCTAACTTTTCCATCAGCCTGTCCGGTTGACAGGCACTTTTTGGGACTTTTCAGGAAGCCTGGACACCCCTGCTATAGA
>VMBQ01001944.1:8257-34627 GCA_007657795.1 Dreissena rostriformis
AAAAAAAAAACGATAAAATTCCATCGATAATCAGCATGAATTGGATGATCAGTACATATTTTAACAAAATAAAGATACTTGGAAATAAATCAAGAACGTAATTACTATTCGAAATAAAAGATCAATATGTACATTAATGTTACAACATGTTACATTTTTAGTTTACTAACGTTTTTGAGGAAATTCAAATGTTTTGAGAGTAGCATGCACATTTTTTATGTGCACTTCGTTTACCGATCATCTCAATTACAATGGCACTTTCATTCCCGATTACTAGACACTTTTTCAAGATATAACACACTCTTTTTAGTGAATCAAAAATGCAGAAATCGCTGTGGAATTCTCTTATAGTAAGCAGACAATAAATAAAAATGTATGTACTTACGTTAATTAAAAACAAATTACCGAAACATTTTCTTATCCCTTTGGAATATGATTATGATTTTGTATAAATGTGAAAGATAAATGTGAAACAAATGTGACATGTCTGATGAGGCGATTGATTTGAGCAAATTGTTCAATACAGCTATAACATAATCGTTTGAGTTAAAGTTCTTCTTTAAATGTAAAAAAAGTCTTTGCAAATAATACAGACACATACCACATTTCATATTATCGAATGTATGTCATGCTCTATACGTTAAAAACAATTCTATTAAGTTTGAATTTATTTATAATACGGAATATACGCACACATTCCTCGTTTGAATTTCGACATTTAAGAGCAGATTACCGTAACCACGTATAAGTATATTCAAAGTTTAAAGTGCTGTCTTGGTTCATTAAATGCTGTTTACCTTAGTTTTTACCTACTTTATTGTGATTTATTTGTTAAATTGCTCAGTAGACGATGGTCACCGGTCATATTATTTCATAATTGTATGTTACTATTTGTGATCAACATTCACTGATTGGTTTAAGATGTTGGTTTAACAGTTGCTCATACAGCACCTGTGTTTATTTCAAATGAAGACAGTAATCGAGGGTCATTGGATGTCGTCAATTTACAATTGTAATCCTTTAAACGTGTTCATTGTTAAATTAAAGTAAAATGTGCTGTAACATTTTTTTCATTTCTTCTCATCAGATGTATAATTTAACTAATGATCACTTACAGATTCATACATATTGCGTTTCGGCACATAATATTTTTTAAATGACAAGACATTTGCGTTACTTTCTTTAATATATGTAAACATTGAGTTTGAGAAACTAAAGGTTAATTGCTCATCATCAGCATATGCTCACACTTTCTTAATATTCTCTGAAATTATGTGTCAAATGCAAAATGTTGTTTTAGGTATTAAGATTTATAATAATGTTAAACAAGGTATGTGTTTGTGAAACACAATGCACAATGTCCCTTTTTGAGCGATTTTGACCCATATATTTGAACTTTGACCTTGAAGGATGATCTTGACCTTTCACCACTCAAAATCTGCAGCTCCATGTGATACACATGTATGCCAAATATCAAGTTGCAATCTTCAATATTGCAAAAGTTTTGGCCCATGTTAAAGTTTGTGCAAACCAACAAACAAACAAACCAACAAACAGGGCAAAAACAATATGTCCCCCAGTATAGACATAAAAAGAACAACACACTAAAATCATAATTGAGCCATTCATGCTCAAAAGGGGAATATTTACATCTGCCTAAAGTGCCGTCACGATCAGCCTCCGCACAGGCTAATCCGGAAGGCCACTTTCCGCTTCCAATGAAGTTTCGTTCAGAACATGCCTTTTTGAAACGACAATACCATTAACATAGAAGGTGGCGCCCCGTTCTCATTACATAGGCTGATCCGGGATGGCACTTTACGTATAGATTTACACAGAAGTATCCAATTATTTCATGGAGCGGCCCATATACATAATAAACTAAACAAAAATAGAGCATTTCAAAATTGCGTACAACATCTTACACTCAAAGAACAAGTATATGGAAAATCAGACTAGCACACCGAAGGGTAAACGTAACTCTAAATTAATTTTACGTATACTTACATTCGTCTTGTGTGTTTTAACGCGACATTCAGATTTATTTATATAACTTGTGCATGTCATGTGTGGTTTTACATCGAATGAACACAGTACGTAGCCATACCTAATGTGGCGAAGCCATGAGTTAAAGTGTTGCGTTTGACAAAAAGCAATAACATACATAAATGCATTTAAGGTAGAAGAAAAAACTTGGTTATCAGAGTGCTCAATTTGTTGAAAGTCTCCGTTATCGGAAGTGCCCTTTGTCGGTAATAGAAGTGCCTGTATCTTTATGTATACCACCTATTAAAACATGGTCTATCTTTGTTTATATTTCATTGAATACTATCAAAATTTCAGTCTTTGAAGCGCAGTGATTACTCTACATGCTGGAATAGCAAACACTGTCTTGCAATATTTCTAAGTAGTTTTATTTTGTTCAAATGTTTACTGTTCCTCCAGTTTATGTTGTTTTCCGACCGAATTTTCTATTTTTTGGGCAAATATGAACCATTTTTCCGTGACATTTTGTCTTCCCAGTACAAAAGGATACACCATTTATCAACTCGACCATGTGTCTTGTCTTAAAAACTGATCTTTAGGATATAACTTATAAAACAAACTGAGCTACTTTCATCTCGCGCGTGACGTTTGTTGTTCTCGGTTATGGGAGTGCCATCCGCCATCAGAGTATCCGCATACCCGGCGTGATTTAAGCGTAATCGAAAGTAATGTGGAATAGGTTTGTTTGCGGTATTTCCATTTACGCAAGTCGTACCTCATGAATTTGGAGTGTTACCATACTACTCATCCATACATTAATAGACCGCTTCGGTTATGATTTAGATTGTAATCAGAGGCGTAGCGCAGAATAATTCAATGTTAGTCGAGATATTAAAAACAATAGAAAATAAGCTAAGGGTTTGGGTAAGATGAATTTATAACAGTGGTTTAAATGCAAATGCCTGAAAACGTGTTCGAAATATCTCATTTCTGACAAATAGCATAATGCTATCTTTTGGCATTTCACTTGAATATACAGAGTCGTTGTACAATTATGTCTAATGCTCGAAAGACGCCGCTCCAATTTGATACTCACTACATGTACTTTAAGATTTCAGGGCTAACAAAAACACTATATTTACACGTTTACGCATAGTATTCGGTAGGCGCACTCTTAAAAGCAAGTTGAATACGCTGGAATTAAAATCCATTGTGAGTTTAATCTTTGCAGTATAATACAATTTCAAACGTCCGCGACAAACATCATGGTTTCAAATAAAATATTAATTTGGCTTTACTATATCCATGTTTTAACTTTGAGGGAATATGTGGGTAAATTGCACGGTCAAGCATTTGTTTTTCTTATGTACATCAACATCAAAATGGACGGCATATTGTAAACACAGCCGTTCACATTTCATAAGACGTGTATTCTGGAAGTTACGAAAATATAACATAACACAATAGTATCTGAATATATGACTGTAATTATCAGCCCGAGCCCTTTGTGGGATGCTTTTATTTAATGTATAGATATCATAGTAATTTCGTAACACACAATTTCTCGGGATTCATTATTACTAAGTCGTTTATAAAGTTTCAGCCCAACTTTCTCAGCGTGCAGTCTCATTTATTGTGTCTAATACGGATTAACATAATAAACAATGAAAAAAAAACCATAAAGATTACTTAACATAAGACAGTCAAAGAATTGTTTACATGTATATATTTTATTCATTCTTTAACATCTTCCAAACAAAACAAATTATACATCGGCAAAATAGTATAAGATTAAATATTCATCAAACAAAGGAACTAAACAGTTTACCATAGTCGTTTTAAGTCTTATATACATCCATTCACTGACACTGCAATTATAAAGTAACGCCGGACATTTAAAATTAAATCATTTAAGGAAGTCATTTTGTAATTTTCATAATTTAACAGCTTAAAATATACAGACACATTAAAAAGCGTATCGATATATCTGTACATGAATGCAATATATATTATAATAATAGCATAAAATGAGAAAAATGGTCAATAACTATGTTCAGGTCAATAGTGAAAGTTTCGGATATGCATTAACATTATTGTTAACGCTTTTTAAATTATATGCCAATGTTATTCCTCAAAACGTGTGCTGCATGTACATGTATACGTTTTAAACCATGAACAGAGTAATGTTGAATTCAATAAATAAAAACAATTTGCTAAAATCGATTGGCTTTCAATTTTATCGTTGTATAAATGTCGCACTACATTTGTAAATTTAGGTAAAAAATTGGCGTAGATAGCTACGCCGATACCACCCTAAAACGTCAAGAAATCTAGACCTACACCGACCAAGTAACGGACGTTTCGACTACTACATGACTTGCTTAGATGGGGGGGGGGGGCTTAACANTTGATTAATATTGGTATATATACTCGGTATAAAGACTGTGAATCTCTGTTAAAGCGTAAACTGCGCTTGATGATAAATCAGTCGTAAAAGATACGATACGACTTTTTTGAAAGGGTTACACATTCACCGACGCGAATGAGGTAAACGGTTTGTTGAGGTGAGACGAAAGGGTAATTACGCCGCAATGACCTATGATAGACTTATAACTAAACTTATCATAATGACGATGAGGACGACGACGATGATGGTGATGATGATAGCGATGATGATGATGATAAGAAATCGAATGTCATAAAAAACAGATGATTGTTCATGTATATGTATTGAGTTATGATAAATAGCCCCACAATGTCTAAGACTACACGGGATTGCATCTAACCATTTTCACTCGCAAAAAAATAAATTAGATTATTAACATATTAAAAACGGTAATAAAATGTAATCTGAGTATTACAATAGGCGTGTAGTCAAGCGATAAAAACGAAATTATTAACTTTATGGTAAATTATATCAGAATCATAATTAAACAAATTGACAATTTTAAAACAAGAAGTCTAAGTTCTGCTGCCTGATTGTATTAATAGTCATGTATCATAAGAATATTTTCTAAAAACAATATTAAAATTTACTGTAATTTTAATAAAATACCTTTCGTTTATATCTGTGTCACTTGACAATCCGTGTGTACTTAGGCCTTATCGAAAGTAAAGTGGCATTGAGTATCGGGTATTTCCATTGACGACATTCGTGCGTCATGAGTTTACATTGTTTCCATAGTGCAGAGCAATACATTAAAGATCGATTCGGTATTGATATATATTTTATGCAGAGGCGTAGTCCAGTCTAATTTAGCGTTACTAGAAATTCTAAATTATTATATAATAAGCTAAGGATTTTGGGTAGACGAATTTATAATTGTGGTTTAATGCAAATGCCCTAAAACGTGTCCGAAATTTAACATTCCTGATATTCTTGACATATAATATAAATCTCTTGCCGTGTCACTTGAACAAACCGAGTCGGTGTTTAATTATGTCTCGTGATAGGAAGACGCCGTTCCAATTTGGTACTCACTATATGTACTTTAAAGGGACTGTCCACTAGATTTTGGCATGTATTGAAGCTTGTCATTAAATGCTTTAAATGCTTTATATTGATAAATTTAAACATTTGAAGTAAAAATCTCCAGTAAAAAACAAGAATACAATTTAAAAAAAGGAAAAAAAAGTAACCCTCAACAGGGCTCGAACCACTGAACCCCGGATTCCTGGAGTCCTAGAGTAAAAAGCTATCTGTTTAGACCACACGACCACGGTCGCTCATGCTAAAGGTGGATGTATTTTTTAGCTATATAAGCAATCCTCGTAGGTTCCCAAAATATCGTTTCGCGTCGCGCGACGCTTTATCTAGTGGACAGTCCCTTTAAGGTTTCAGAGCGAATAAAAACACCTAATTTACACTTGTACGCATTGTATTTGGTAAGCGCTTTCTTAAAGTAATGGGAATATTGTGGTATTGAAAAACATGCATGTTCCCATCCCTACTAAGTGATCAACGTTATAATGCATGTTGTGAGTTTGCCCGTTGTAGTCTTAGACATTATTAAACGTAAGTAAACAATATCGATGTTCAAAAAATAAAGTGACTCAAATATATTTATGATTTTACCTTATAGATTAATGTGGATATCCAGAAAATTCATGTATGTATTTAATACGGATCAACATGACTCACAGTGTTAAAGTAAAATTATCGAGAATATTGAAAGAACACAATTTTATTAAAATTTAGGTATGTTTGTAGAACTTATCAAACGTGTGAATACGGTCTTAAAAAATTGCGCACATAAATAATTATAATACGATTCAAAATTAAATAAGGATTACTAAACATAAGACAGTCAGAGATTTTTTACATGAATAGATTTAATTTATTCTTTAACAACTTCCAAACAAAACCCAGTATACATCGTTAAGATAGTATACGATTAAATATTTATCAAACATACAAACTAAACAGTTTACCTTTGTCGTTTTTAGTTTAATATACATCAAATCACTGACTATCTGCATTTATTATGTAACGTGCAACATTTCAAACTAAATCGTTTAACGACATTGATGTGTAAGTTTCATAATTTAATCGCTAAAAATATAGTTTGCATTTGTCCTCGACGCCTATATTCAAAACGAAATCAATGGTGTGGTTTAATGTAGTATCGGAAAATCGATCCGGCTTTTGAATATTCTGTTCAGACTGTTCATAACTGATCTTCAATAGACGTGTAATCTGAAACAATTGTTCGACCGGCGTGCTTTTGTCTTTTTGTACATGTTATGGCAAAAATAAGTGTCACATTAAATCTTTAAAATGATCAATAACGCATACGACTTAAACTTGAAGTAGATATATATATTTCAGTTTGTAGATATTGTTTGCATGAAACCACAAAGCACACAGCTTTGATATTTGGTATATGACGTATTGTTCCAAGATTTCCACTGGGGACGTTACTGGCCGCAACCTATTGCATGAATGAGCAATCTAAGGCCTTCTTGGTCTTCTTGTTTATTCAAATGATTTTTAGTTCTGTTATGGTTTATTATATCTAATTTCATTAATTTATTATCATACTGTCTTAATAGAGCAATAATTGTATAGTAACATTGCCGGGGTTTCGGTACTGATCGCCAGTGTCGCATTTCCGACACATTTTCGAAAGTGGCGACAATTTTTTCAAAGTGGCTAATTTCAATACTGACACCATATTTGTAGTCTGTGCTAATCTGTATCAAAAGAAATCTGGTCTGGTACATTACTGGAGCATATTAAGTCTTAACATTGCGTACAAACAAGCACCAAGGGCATTTTTTTCATCAGATCACTAATTGGCCCAATGATTGGTAAATAATCTTGTTGTGGTTAATAGGATGTCTTCAGTATATCCGAATATTGTATATTCTTACATAGTTCATCATATAAGAACATATAAGAATACTGTTTGCCCATTTCAGGATATTTTCCTTTCTTTAAGAACATATAAGAATACTGGTTGCCCATTTCAGGATATTTTCCTTTGTTTAAGAACATATAAGAATACTGGTTGCCCATTTCAGGATATTTTCCTTTCTGGACGTGGTTACCCTGTGCAGATGTGCCCAAGTATCCAAGGTAACCCTTTGTGAAATAAAATCAATTTGATAAGTTTTTCTTATGCAAAATCCTTTATATGTGAACAACTACAAATTATATACATGTATGTGATGAATATTGTCTTAAAGACTTAAGGAATCTCATGTAATGTTTAACCCATTTATGCCTAGCTTCTAGAAAAAAGGCCTTGGCAAACAGCGTAGACCCAGATGAGACGCCGAATGATGCGGCGTCTCATCAGGGTCTGCGCTGTTTGCTTAAAGGAATTTCTGTAAGAAATATTCTAAATATAGAAATAAATATACTAGACATCCCTAATTTTGGAAATAAATTGATCCAATTTAGAAGGATGGGAGAGTCCAATAGGCGTAAATGTTTAATTAAAATGGGTCATGGGGCCACTTTTACAAAAACCTTCAAAGAAAATTTACTGGTATGTAAATTTCATTAATTCATAAAATACTTAATATCTACTCCCTCTGTTAACAAAAACGTTTCACGTGAACATTTTGATCAGAAATGTTCTAGTGTGAAGAGTTGTGTGCATTGTGATAAGGATTTCCTTTTCTTTTATACCTAATGATAAAATATGACATTTCTGCAGAACAAAATTGTTCTTTTCACCGGTGAAAAGAACAAATTTTCGGAATTTCTTTTTCTATTTTTAGATTATCATATCAAGATGTACTTCCCTTGTTTATATCCTTGTTTATTTTTTTTTCTATGATCACGAGCAAAATAAAATCGATTATCCACCGAATCCAACATATTTTCTTTTAATTTTATGCTATTTTTACCGTTTATTTATATTGTTAAAGAGTTTAACTGAAGAATTTCCCTGGAATAATAACTTTATTTCGTCAACAAAATGACGTCAAAAATGACGTCATTTCAATGTATTGAGGCACACCACGGTAGAGAGGGTCACTTTTCAGCGAAAGGGAAATTATAATTAATGATTTTCTTGAAAAAGGTGCATAAAAGAAACAGAAAATTTGTTCATGTCAGTGTAAGATCGTTTGTTATTTCACTCCTGATCATAGAAAAATAATATTTTCACTTGTGGCTGCGCCACTGGTGAAAACATATTTTCTATGATCACTCGTGAATTAACAAACGATCTTACACTGACATGAACAAATATCCTCTGTTAGTATGTTTCTGTATATGAGCCTCGTTCTGGGAAAAAACAGGCTTTATGCATGTGCAGTCTGCACAGGCTGATCTTAGGAGACTATTTTCAATGAGACTGGACTTTCTGAATTCCATAAAAGCAGAAAGTGTCATCCCTGATAAGCCTGTGCAGACTACACAGGCTAATCAGGGTACGACACTTTACGCACGTGCATTAAGCCCAGTTTTCCAAGAATAAGGTTCATATGGTCCCTGGTGTGCATTTCAGTTCTGGAACCTGTTGGCGCTGGATGGGAGCAACTGGCAGAGAGTGGACCTGTTTGAATTCCAGGTGGATGTAAAGGTACGCAAACAGTGTTTGCTTATATTTTGTTCTTTGTAGTGAAATGCAGAAAAAATTCTGTTAGAAAAATAATATATTTATATCAGTTATGATTTAATTTCTTTGAACAACTGCTTTTTGAAAGATCTCAGTAATGCTCCATGGAGGCATAGCATCATAGTAATTCATGTGAACAGTATCAGAAAGTTTGATTAATATTTATTCAAATGTGTCATGTCATGATGATATACAAATCAAAAAAAGTATATAGTTTTTCTTGAAAAGTTGCAAAACTACTGTTTAATAGTAAAATTTAAAAATAAGTAAATTAAGTTAAATACTATACACTGCAACTCCGTTATATTGCGGCTCGCGGAATCCACGGATCGCGATCGCAATATATCCGGATCACAATATAACTTGTCAGGTCATTCATGCATGTATATGTATGGATAAGAATAGTTTGGCAGTTTCAAAACACGCTATTTACGTACCTTATTGCATTTTGTGTTATATCCATATGTTATTCATTGGTATAACATAAAACATATTTCCAAGTAAGTATTTTCAAATGCATATAATTAAATTTGTAATCCGAAAAGCATTGCCAAGTTTTATTATTCACGAAAGATGACAAAATCAAGCCACAAATAAATAGTCCTCATGCATTTCATGTAAATTCTATGTACTGATTAAAATCATGCAACAATTAGACCTCACGCGCAATATCAAATCATTTTTCCTCATGGAAAGCAAGGGCTTTAACATTTGAATGCTGAATAAAACTTTGTAGTGCATGGGAAAAAAAATGGTTGTGCAAAAAACTGTGGAAATGTTTCCTCTAAATTAAAAACAATTCATTTACGCTGTATCTAACGTGCAAAGGTTGTTGAGATAGGTCAGTATTGATATGTGACATTTACAGTTATTGTATACACCTTCATGTGGGGGACTGTGGGTATTCGGCATCCTGAGCGCTGATTGGCTGATACAATTACCAAGAAGAAAGTGATTGACAGCTAACATCATGTCAGTTTAAAGCAAATTCAATAGAGAATGTTGTCAAAGGTGACACGCGAAATGACCTTTGATGTTGGACAAGTGGGGTTATTGTTTGTTGTAGTACACAAGCATGAATGCGATGCACACAATCTGGACCTTACTGGATTTATGAATGTCGGATAACACAGAAAAATAAAGTGGGTGAAAAAAATGGGGTCCAAGGCCGACTCCCGATATATTGGACATCACAATATAGGGACTGCGATATAACGGATTTGCAGTGTAACTACTTGAATAGACTTTTTTTTAAATTCTAATCTAGAATTGTATTATGTTGCAAAATAATGATCAGATTTTGTCTACACATGACCTACAACGCAAGCTGAAGATAATTGATAACTGTTAATTGGCATTATTTCCAAACAGTTTGGTTATCAGAGGTATATTTTTACATTGAAACAAAGAAGTGTTCCGGTTTACATGTTAGCTTTTCGGACATCAGTGTGTCTGGCATAGCAAGGGATTTTGCTGATAAAGCTTATAGGGCAAAACGGTCCCTGAATATCTATTCATATTTCAGAAGCTTTCAGTTTATGAAGAGTTCAGCTTTAAAAGAGTACACTGTATCAACTAGAGAATTCAAACTTATGTAATTGAAAACGCCAAGCACATAAAATGTTGAGCTTAAACTGTTTGCTTAATAGAATTGAGTTTCTTTTTTGTGTAAACTAATACTGCATCCATAGTGAAATCTTTAATTTTCACTGCTGTTAATTATCATCAAGCTTAATATTTCAAATTCATTTTATCTAAATGAAAGGAAAGTATAGAATGACATGCTTGTTTGAGATGATGTATTGATTCAAATTACAACAAACAACTGCATCACATGTTTGTTTTAGAGCTCTAGTGTGGAACATTGTGTTGTTTGTTTACATCGAAATGAACTATGGTGGGTCATCAAATGAATTTTGTTTTGTTAAATGTAGACAATATTGGGTTCGTTTTATAAAATGTGACAAGAAAATCATTTTGCATTATATTTCTCTGAACATGTTAAATTTTGCATTATAGTAATGGCAGACATTTTGGTTATTTGTATTTTGGCATTCATAACATGGTGAAAAATTTAAAGACAAAGCACTATTTAAACAAGATACATGTATGCACCAGTAGGTAAATGACCACGATGAAGTTTAAAAAAAAACAATGGTTTATTATTAAGCACATCATCATTTAAATACCATTGTTTAGCCTTTTATGAATTACGGCATTGTCAAAACCATTGTTTAGCCTATCAGCCATTATGGCATTGGCATACCATTATGTTACCAACCAGACATTGGCATACTATTGTTGAGGCTATCAGGAATTATGGCATTGGCATACCATTATGTAACCAACCAGACATTGGCATACTTTTGTTGAGGCTATCAGGAATTATGGCATTGGCATACCATTGTTTAGCCTAGGAGGAATTATGGCATTGTCATATCAGTGCTAGCCTATCAGGAATTATGGCCTCACCTGTCAGGTATTGGCATACCGTTGTTAAGCCTATCAGGAATTATAGATTTCTCATATCATTATATATTCTGTCAGGAATTATCGTATTGTATACCATTGTTAAGCCTAGGAGGTATTATGGCATTGTTTAGCCTATAAGGAATTATCAGTGTTTAGCCTATAAAGAATTATGGCCTCACCTGTCAGGCATTGGCATTTCATTGTTAAGCCTATCAGGAATTATGGCATTGGCATACCATTTTTAAGCCTATCAGGAATTGTGACATTGAAATATCATTTAATAGCCTATCAGGAATTATGGCATTGACATACCATTGTCTAGCGTATCAGGAATTATGGCATTGACATACCATTGTCTAGCCTATCAGGAATTATGGCATTGGCATACCATTGTTAAGCCTATCAGGAATTGTGACATTGACATATCATTTAATAGCCTATCAGGAATTATGGCATTGACATACCATTGTTTAGTGTATCAGGAATTATGGCATTGACATACCATTGTCTAGCCCATCAGGAAATTTGGCATTGGCATACCATTGTTTAGCCTATCAGGAATTATGGCATTGGAATACCATTGTTAAGCCTATCAGGAAATTTGGCATTGACATACCAGTGTTTAGTCTATCAGGAAATTTGGCATTGGAATACCATTGTTTAGCCTATCAGGAAATTTGGCATTGACATACCATTGTTTACCCTATCAGGAATTATGGTATTGTCATTCCATTGTTTAGCCTTTCAGGAAATTTGGCATTGACAAACCATTGTTAAGCCTATCAGGAATAATGACATTGTCAAACAATTGTTGAGCCTATCAGGAATTACGGCATTGTCAAACAATTGTTTAGCCTATCAGGAATTATGACATTGTCAAACAATTGTTTAGCTTAGGAGGAATAATGGTATTTTCATACAATTGTTTAACCTATTAGGAATCATTGCATTGGCATACAAAGTTTTTAGCCTATCAGGAAGTATGGCGTTGGAATACAATTGTCTTGCCTTTCAGGAATTATGGCATTGTCATACAATTGTTTTGCCTATGAGGAATTATGGTATTGTCATACAACTTTTTTTACCTATCAGAAATCATGGCATTTGCATACCATTATATAGCCTATCATGAATAATGGCATTTTTAAACCATTGTTTAGCCTATCAGGAATTATGGCATTTGTATACCATTATTTAGCCTATCAAAATTATGGCATTTGCATATATTTGTTAAGCCTATCAGGAATTATGGCATTGGCATACCATTGTCTAGCATAGCTTATCAGGCATTATGGCATTAACATGCAGTTTTTCTAGCCTATAAGGAATTATGGTATTGACATGCAATTTTCCTAGCATATCAGGAATTATGGCATTGGCATACCACTGTTTAGCCTATCAAGAATTATGGCATTGGCATACCACTATTTAGCCTATCAGGTATCATGGCATTGGCATACCACTGTTAAGCCTATCAGGAATTATGGCATTGACATGCAATTTTCCTAGCCTATCAGGAATTATGGCATTGACATGCAATTTTCCTAGTCTATCAGGAATTATGGCATTGGCATACCACTGTTTAGCCTATCAGGAATTATGGAATTGGCATACCACTGTTTAGCCTATCAGGAATTATGGCATTGTCATACCATTGTTTTGCCTATCAGGCATTATGGCATTGTCATACCAATGTTTAGCCTATCAGGAATTATGGTATTAGCATACCATTTTTAGCCTATCATGAATTATGGCATTGGCATACCAATGTTTAGCCTATCTGGAATTATTGCATTGTCATACCAATTTTTAGCCCATCAGGAATACTTGAATTGGCATACCATTGTTAAGCCTAGGAGGAATTATGGCATTGCCATACCAGTGTTTAGCCCATAAGGAATTATGGCTTTGGCATACCATGGTTTAGCATATCAGGAATTATAGCATTTTATACCATTGTTTAGCCTCTCAGGAATTATGGCATTGTCATACCATTGTTTAGTCTATAAGGAATTATGGCACTGGCATACCATTTTTTAGCCTTTCAGGAATTATTGCAATGTAAAGCCTATCCGGCATTGGCATACCCTTGTTCAGCCTGTAAGAAGTTATGGCATTGTCATACCATTGTTCAGCCTGTAAGGAATTATGGCATTGTCATATCAATGTTAAGCCAATCAGGAATTATGGCATTGTCATATCAATGTTTAGCCTATCATGAATTATGGCATTGTCATATCAATGTTTAGCCTATCAGGAATTATGGAATTGTCATACCAATGTTTAGCCTATAAGGCATTAAGGCTTTGGCATATCAATATTTAGCCTATCAGGCATTGGCATACCCTTGTTCAGTCTGTAAGGAATTATGGCATTGTCATACCATTGTTCAGCCTGTAAGGAATTATGGCATTGTCATACCATTGTTCAGCCTATCAGGAATTATGGCATTGTCATATCAATGTTTAGCATATCAGGAATAATGAGATTGTCATATCAATGTTTAGCCTATCAGGAATTATGACATTGGCATACCAATGTTAAGCCTATAAGGAATTAAGGCTTTGGCATATCAATATTATGTATATCAGGAATTATGGCATTGTCATACCATTGTTAAGCCTATTAGGAATTATGGCACTGGCGTACCATTGTTTAGCTGATGAGGAATTATGGCATTAGCATACTTTTGTGTTGCCTATCAGGAATTATGGCATTGGCATACCATTGTTTAGCTTATCAGGAATTATGGCATTGTCATACNTATTTAAACAAGATACATGTATGCACCAGTAGGGAAATATCCACCATGAAGTTTAAAAAAAACAATGGTTTATTATTAAGCACATCATCATTAAAATACCATTGTTTAGCCTTTTATGAATTACGGCATTGTCAAACCATTGTTTAGCCTATCAGGAATTATGGGATTGGAATACCATTGTTTAGCCTATTAGGAAATTTGGCATTTACATACCATTGTTTAGCCTATCAGGCATTATGGCACTGGCATACCATTGTTTAGCCTATCAGGAAATTCGGCATTGGCATACCATTGTTTAGTCTATCAGGCATTATGGCACTGGCATACCATTGTTTAGTCTATCAGGAAATTTGGCACTGGCATACCATTGTTTAGCCTATCAGGCATTATAGCACTGGCAAACCATTGTTTAGCCTATCAGGAAATTTGACATTGGCATACCATTGTTTAGCCTATCAGGAATTATGGCATTGGAATACCATTGTTTAGCCTATCAGGAATTATGGCATTGGCATACCATTGTTTAGCCTATCAGGTATTATGACATTAGCATACCATTGCTTAGCCTATCAGGAATTATAGCATTTGTAAACCATTGATTAGCCTATCAGGAATTATGGCATTGTCATACTATTGTTTAATCAATCATGAATTTTGAAATTGACATCATTTAATAGCCTATCAGGAATTATGACATAAGCATACACACATGTACCATTGTCTAGCCTATAAGGAATTATAGCATTTGTAAACCATTGTTTAGCCTATCAGGAATTATGGCACTGGCATACCATTGTTTAGCCTATCAGGAATTATGACATTAGCATACCATTGTTTAGCCTATCAGGAATTATGGCATTGTCATACCATTGTTTAGCCTATAAGGAATTATGGCACTGGCATACCATTTTTTAGCCTTTCAGGAATTATTGCATTGGAACACCATTATTTAGCCTATCTGGAATTATGGCATTGACATACAATTGTTTAGCCTATCAGGAATTATGGCATTAGCATACCATTGTCTAGCCTATCAGGAAATTTGGCACTGGCATACTATTGTTTAGTCTATCATGAATTTTGAAATTGACATCATTTAATAGCCTATCAGGAAATATGACATTGTCATACCATTGTTTAACATAGCAAGAATTTTTGCATTTTCATACCATTATTTAGCCTTGCATGAATTTAAGGCATAGGCACTCACTTTTTTAGCCAACCAGGAATTATTGCATATACATACACTTATTTAGCTTAGGAGGAATTATTGCATTGGCATATATTAAATATTATTGTTTAGCCTTTCAGGAATTTGGCATTGGTATAGGGCTAAAACAATCAAACATTGATTCGGGTCATGCCCAAGAAAAGATATTTATTGATGATACACAATTGTTGAAAACAATTTCATGAAGATTATTATGTAAAAATCATTTACTGGCTGTAAAGGCAGAGAAAAACATTTACCTAACATAAAGCTTCTCTTACAAAGAAAAAACACAAATGAACTTGTAAATGTTTCCTCTTAATTCGGTTTCAAGTTTAAAGTCAATATTATCGCTACATGCTTTTGGTGCGCCTAATTTCTTTATTTAAATGAACACAAGTCGTTTAGTGATTAAGAGAACACTTGAACAGCAATTTTGTATTCTATTTTAATGACTAGCAACAATTAATGTTATCATTTGTAAAAACTCTGTCCCAGATCCACTGGTACTTTTTTTCGACCTGCGAATCTGATTTTTTTTTCGGTAACCGTTTTTTAACATAGCAAAAATTAGAGCATACGATCTCTTCATTTGATTCATAATCATTACATGAAATTACGTGAAAGTCGCGCTCTGTGAAAAGGGGGTTTAATGCGTGTGTGTATAAGTGTCATTTCATATTAGCCTGTGCAGTCAGCACAGGCTAATCAGGGACAACACTTTCCGCCTAAACTGGATGTTTGCTAAGAAGAGACTTTTTTTTTACAAAAAATATCATAAAAGCGGAAAGTGTCGTCCCAGATTAGCCTGTGCGGATGCACGGGCTAATCTGGGACGACACTTTAGGCACATGCATTAAACCCCTTTTACACAGAATGTGGCCCCTTTGTAAGTATTTTAAGTTAGATAATTTATGGGCAAGACATTTTGTCTTGTGAAGTCTGGATTCAAATTTGATTCCATTAGGTCTGTTGTAATTGTGCATAAAAAATTGTCTGCGTTTTGTTTCCATATGCATTCAAACAGTAATAGAGAAAAAAGTCTTGACAAATGACATGGAATATGGAACCAATTATTCAAAATAGTTGGCAATGATGTATGCATTCTGTAATTTGCAGACGAACATGGACATTTTTATGGGAGCATATTTAGCAATTCCAATTGCAATTGAAGTATTTCCGTGCAGATTCATTCCTCATGTTCACCACACTTTATATTCCATTGATGTTTCCTATTGTTTTTGCAAAATTTATATTTGGATCTGTTTGGTTTTTGTATATCCTCTTTATGCAGTTTTGAAGCAAATATATTTCAAATACATTTCCTCACATTCCTCTTATCTAGCACTCAAAGCAACTTGTTTGTTACCTCAATACTCATATTATTGTGCTATATTAACCCTTTGCATGCTGGGAAATTTGTCGTCTGCTAAAATGTCGTCTGCTGAATTTCTAAAATTAGCATTTTCTTCGATTTGTTTTCAAAGAATACTATCCGAATAGCAAACAGTTTGGATCCTGATGAGACGCCACGTTTTGTGGCGTCTCATCTGGATCCAAACTGTTTGCAAAGGCCTTCAAAATTCGGTTTCAGCACTGAAAGAGTTAATCAAAAGGAGATGCTGCTAAGTTTGTTATGTTTATTTTATGAGCTATGAAAAGATTTTTTTTTGCAAATTGTACCAAAAACTGAAAGTTTAAATGTTGAAAGTTATGTTCTTCATTAATTTGCTATTTCTGGTAGGCCTTGTTAAATATTTTAAACAAACCTACAGACATTCCGAAATGTTGTTTTGGAATACTGGAAATTTGTTGAAATAACTGCTCTCGAGAAAGCATTACAGGAAAGAATTCACATAAACAAGACATCAAGACATACATTTATCAAATGCATGTGCATATGCAGTAAGTTGTTGGCAATTTTTATTCATTGTCAGTACCTTAACCCATTTATGCCTAGCGTCTAGAAAAAAGATCTAGCCAAACAGCGTAGACCCAGATGAGACGCCGCATAATGCGGCGTCTCATCAGGGTCTACGCTGTTTGCTTAAAGGAATTTCCGTGAGAAATATTCTAAAAATAGAAATAAATATGCCACATATCTCTAATTTTAGAAATAAATTGATTCAATATAGAAGGATGGGAGAGTACACTGGCATAAATGGGTTTAGAAGTATGGGAGTGAGTGTGTAAGTACATAATTACAAATGAGCCATGCTCCCGTTAAATGGCGTTTGATGCATGTACGTAAATGTACTTTCCGTGTTTATGTTTTTTTTTCGTTAAAATGAAATCTGTTCTTGGCGAAAATCTAGTCTAGGGGGAAAGTGTCGCCCATACGAATTGCCCAGGCTAATTTGGGAGAACACTTTACCCACATGCATTAAACACTGTTTTCTCAGAGCAAGGCTCACATAAATTCATTACACTGCATGCTACTTATTAAATTGTAAGCTTCCCACTATAAGGAGTGCCCACCAGTTACTTTTTTGATGTCACAGTTATAAAATGCTGCCAAACAAAATATGGTAGAAGTTAAAATTAAAACTGAAGGTCAGCCATGGAGTACATGTGCATATAAGTCTCATTCTGGTAAAATTGGACTTAATGCATGTGCATAAAGTGTCGTCCAAGAGAAGGGACGACATTTTCCGCTTGTATGGAGTTTTTAGCTTAAAGGAAGTCTCTTCTTAGCGAAAATCTAGTTTTGGCAGAAAGTGTTGTCCCTGATTAGCCTGTGCGGACTGCCCAGGCTAATCTGGGCTGACCCTTTACGCACATGCATTAAACCTTTTTTTCCCAGTGCAAGGATCAAATACATTTCCTTACCTTCCTTATATCAACATTTCCTTACCTTCCTTATATCTACATTTCCTTACCTTCCTTATATCTACATTTCCTTACCTTCCTTATATCTAGCACTCAAAGCAAACTGTTCGTTTCCTCAATACTCATATTCACATAATTATGTTACTTTTAGGAGTAATGAAAAGATTTTGTTTGCACATTGTGCCAAATTTATATTAAGAATGTGAAAATGTTTGAATGAAGTTAATAAATGTTGAAATTAAACAATCATTTACTAAAATTTCAAGTATGTAGTTCATTCATTTGCTATTTCTGGTACATAATAGTCAAATATTTAAAACATTCCTATAGACATTCCGAAATGTAGTTTGGGAATTCTGGAAATTCGTTTCAATAACTGTTTTTGAGAGAGAATCACAGGAAAGAAATCACTTTTAACAGGACATCAAGACAAACATTTATCAAATGTATTTGCATATGGAATCAGTTGTTTGTTTTTTTTATTGTCTGTTCCTTAACAAGTATGTGAATGAATGTGAAAAATAATTTTAACTGAGCCTTGCTCTGGGAAAACAGAGTTTAATACATATGTACATTGTATGTATCTTAAGTGTCGTCCCAGATTAGCCTGTGCAGTGGGCACAGTGTTGTTAGGGACAACACTTTCCCCTTTTGTTTTATTTTTCATCAATGTGAAGTCTCTTTTTTTTAGCAAAAATCTAGTTTAGACGGAAAGTGTTGTTTCTGAGGCTAATCTGGGACAACACTTTACACACATGCATTAAACCCTGTTTATCCAGAGCAAAGGTAAAAATTAATTCAATACAGGCATGTTACATGTACTTATTGCATTGTAAATTTCCCACTATAAGGCTGTGTCCACAGATTTCTTTTTTCATGTCACAGTTACTAACTGCTGCCAAACAGCCATTGAACACATAAATTATCGTGTATTTGATTACTGCTATTTGGCCAGTCCACCCTCTAGAAATGCTGCATGCCAGGCTCATATATGGTGTATCTTATATTGCTATTTGGCCTGGCTTCTAGAAATGCAGTGTGCCTGCTGGCAATATAGAGTGCTGACTGATTTGGGAAGAAGCTGATGAAGAATCGGATGGAAAAAAATNTGTCTCAAATGCTTTTTATGCTCCCGAAGGTTGGCATATACATGTAGTGATCGCACTGTCCATCTGTCTGTCTGTCTGTCTGTCTGTCTGTCTGTCTGTCTGTCTGTCCATCTGAAATTCCGTCACACTTTGCGTTTAGGTTTCGAAAAATGTGGAAAAATACTTTGCATTTAGGTTTAGAAACATGTGGAAAAAAGGGGGCATATGTCATCCTATGGTGACAAGCCTTGTTTTTGCTGATTTTCTTGTTGTACAGTTGAAATTGAAATAGTCATTCTCATCGCTGAAAAAAGGACTCCTTTGTCAAGGCTTCATTGCACATATTCAAGGCTTCAGTGACTGAGTTTATTCAGTGTTTAATCTGACACTTACGATTTTAGAAATATGAATAATTTATTTCAGACAAAGGATTGCATTGATCCAAAATATTGACCCAGAAGTTGTAGCCTAATTACAAGTGACGTAATTGATAGCTTATTCATGTTTTATTTTGCAAAAGCTCAGATGATCCAGCACAACCTAAACATTAACATTATTTTCATCTCAAGTATATTTTCAGGAACAACCTTTATTTATCCCCTTAATGTATTCCTAAGAATAACAGGCTCAAAGTATTAATGATAAACATATTTCTGTGTGCATCCAATCATAATATGAGCCTCACTCTGTGAAAAGGGGGTTTAATGCGTGTTTGTAAAGTGTCGTCCCAAATAAGCCTGTGCAGTCTGCACAGGTTAATCATGGGAAACACTTTCTGCTTTAACTGGATTTTTGCTAGGAAGAGACTTTCTTAAAATAATGAAAAATATCATAAAGGTGGAAAGTGTTGTCCCTTATTAGCCTGTGCAAACTGCACAGGCTAATCTGGGACGATACTTTACGCACATGCATTAAACCCCATTTCACAGAGCATTTGTAAGTATTTGAAGTAAGATATGGGTTACCACATTTTGTCTTGTGAAGGCTGAGTACAAAATGATTCCATTAGGTCTGTTGTAATTTGTGCATAAGAAATTNTCTGTGAATATTATATTGAAAACACTTTTATTCTCAATTTTGAAGCATTTGTAAGCAAAACAACAACACTAATTTCCAAGTTTTGTAAAAATGCCGCGTTTTTTTCCCAATCCAAAGGGACCCGGTGCCATTTCCAAAATGGTAAAAAAACACTGAAAAGCTCAGATGTTCCAACACAATCAAAATATTAAAAGAAATTTCATCTAATGTATATATTTAGAAACCTTTGTTCATTCCCCTAATGTGATCTTCAATGTAAGAATAACAGCTAGACTCAAAGTATTAAATGATGAACATGTTTGTGTGTTTATTCAATCATTATATTTATTGATTATATAAATATATAAGTACATCAAAATGGTGAGTCAACTTCCTTGTGAATATCCTAGGTTTTATTGATGTTTACTTGAAAATATCTTGTGTTTGCATTTTGTTGCTGCCTGCATTTTAGTATTTCTTGTCTTTTTTTGTTGATATCAGGAGACATTGCAATCTGTCATAGAGGAACACTTCATGAATTACTTGATCCATGTTTATTTTGATGTTGTACTTTGCTTTTTTCAGGCCTCCGTGGTGGAGAATATATCCAAAAGATGTGGGGGGTTTCTAAAGGCATTAAGTCTAAAAGGATGTCAGAACATAACAGACGAGGCATTACAGTAAGTTGACCTTCAAAATCAATTTGGCATGTGCAAAAAGTGTCGTCCCAGATTAGCCTGTGCAGTCTGCATAAGCTTATCAGGGATGACACTTTCTGCCTAAACTTTAAACGAAAAATACAATAAATGGGGAAAGTGTTGTCCCTGATAAGCCTGTGCAGCCTGTTTAGCCCTGTTTTTCCCAACATAAGGCTAAACTCTTGAGTTTTAACACGTTAAAAGGCTCTATAGAATATCACCCCAAAGAGTGCTATATTATCCTTTTCCTATTTCTGACTTTTCCCAGGTAAATAAAATATATGTCATATCATAACATATTTTATTTAACGAGTTCAGGAATTTACTAGCTTACTAACGAATTTCCTGGACGAGTTTAATAAAATATGGTATGATATGACAACGAGTGTAAGATCTTTGTTATCACATGCTTTAAAACTAAATAAAATACATCTTAATTGACCAAACAAATGCTGATAGATCTAAAAGTTGTTTACTATTGTGACGTCATTTCATGTTGATGACGTCATTTCACCAAAATAAAGCCATGCGATTGGTTGGTTATTGATTATGTAGCCAATGAAAACGCTTTAAAATGTTGTATTACACATGTGTAATATAAAAAAATACGTAATGTCTGTATTACATTGAAAACAAGGTATAGCATGTGATAAAATTATTTAATGGTAAACTGTGCTGTTATGATTAAATAATTTGTTATATTATTAATTTTTGTATATTGGAGGCACAATCATGAGAAAATCATACTTTATTCACAAACATAGTGTCCTTTTAGATCAGCCCTTGCAGTGCTTACAGACTAAAAAAAAAATGCCTTTTCCGTCTACAGTGGATTCATGTAAGAGGGACTTCCTTTAAATAGAAATTAAAAAAACGGAATGCCTATGCAGTCTGCCTATGCAGTCTGCACAAGCCAATCTGGGATATAACACTTAATGAACGTGCATTGAGTCTGGTTTTCCAAAGAAATTTCTCATATTTGCAGGAATGCTCATGAATCATCTCGACTTTCCTGAAACGCTGCTTTTTTATGTTTCAGAAAATTTTCAGAGAAGTGCAGGAACATTGAAGTATTGAATCTGGACAACTGTAAAAAGTTAACAGATGCGTAAGCATTGATTTCACACACATTTCACACACATCATCATGTTATTTGTTAAACATTAAGGTATAATGTATTGAACTAGCCCATGATAATAACTGTTTTATGGTATTAACAGATCTGTAGAACATGCACTATTTTATTTCTATGTTCAAGAGAACATACTAACAATATATATTATTTATGTTTTCATGTTATGTAGAAAACACGCTATAATGTTTTCTATTCATGAGACTATATTTCCATGTTCTGTAGATACTCATAATTTGTCTCAAATTCTTAAGACCATACACACTTTGTTACGCTTCACACTATGTAAAAACATAAACATATTGATGATATTGATGATATTATGTTCCATGTAGAAAAGTGGCGTGTTCTGAGAAAACTTGGCAAAATGCTTGTGCGTAAATTGTCATCCCAGATTGGCCTGTGCAGTCCGCACAGGCTAATCAGGGACGACAATTTCCGCTTTTATGGAATTTGTCGTATAAATGATGTCTCTTCTTAGCGAAAATCCAGTTTAGGCGGAAAGTGTCGCCCCAGATAAGCCTGTGCGGACTGCACAGGATAATCTGGGATGACACTTTACGCACATGCATTTTGTTCAGTTTTCTCAGAACACGACATTAAATACTGGTACTACTACCGTGCATTGTGTTTCAGCACCTGTGCAAGTCTGGGGTTACACAGCACTAAGTTGCAACAGCTGGATCTGAGTTGTTGTCTCTGTATTACAGACAATGCTCTCAAGTTTATCAGGTACAAGTGTACTTTCACTCATGGAAAATAGAACATATATATTTGAGCCACGCTCTGGGAAAACAGGGCTTAATGCATGTGCGTAAAGTGTCATCCCAGATTGGCCTGTGCAGTCCGCTAATCAGGGATGAAACTTTATAATTTATGGAATTTTTTATTTTAAGGAAGTCTCTTATAAACCAAAATCCAGTCTAAGTAGGAAGTGTTTTTCCAGATTAGCTGTGCGGATTGCGCAGGTTAATTCTGGGGCATCACTTAACGCACATGCTGTAAGCCCCATTTTCCCAGAGCAATACTAATTTTGATCTTTGATGGAATATTTATTAAACGTTATGCCTGGAGTGTTTCTACTGTGTGTATTTTTTTGGGACATAAGGTCACAGTGGACTCTTGATTTTTTTTTTGATTTTTTTTTAAATTTTTGCATATTTATTTTATGGTTATTAAAAAGTGAACAAAGATCAAGCTCATAACTGTGTTGTTCATAAAAGGAATTCAAAATAAATTGGCACAAATGAGCATCATATAAAGGCTACAAATACATGCAAGAAATCATGTCGCTCATTTAAAGGTAAAGGTCACTTAGAAAATGTGTATATTCCTCATTGTGAATATAATGAAAGTAGATTATCGTTGGCCGCCCATTTCTTTATCGTGCATGATGGGATTCCAAAATAAATGTGATTCAATTGGTAATCATATCAAGATGATTTGTCATCTGTACCCACTGCCCCTCCTAAAGAGGTCAAGGTCACAGTCGGAAAATAGATATGATGTTTTATTCACATAATGTCTAATCACACAACACTCATTTTTGTGTCCTACAACATTTAGTAGGGTCATCATGTCAGTGTTCGACACTAACGGGAGTCCGGGAGTCCGAGACTCCTATTAATGAGACTCGGACTCCTTGTACTTGTGTCAAGGATGTCCGACGGACTCCTTCAAAATCATCTTTGAATTATCAATAAAACTGTTGATTTACTTATTCGTTTCTCGAGATGGGAATGTCCGAACTTTTGCGCATGCAAAAATTATACCAGTCAGCATTCTGCATCGACAAAATCAAAACCATCCGAAATTAATTATTTTGGTTCCCTGTCGCAGTCTGTGCGTATAATAATAGTGGAACTGTAGAACTCCGATCAACCCGATCATGGCGTTTTTTTTTCCTCGTATATCTTTTGCTAAAGTAAACTAGCTTTCGCTGAAAACTCTTATCACTATAAAAAATCATCACAATACCCGAAATTGTTCACACAATGCACGGTTATGGCCCAAAGGCACTAACGGTGGAAACGGCTTAAAATCAGTTGTGCGTAAATAACCACATGTTGCTATCAATTGAAAATTGTAATGGTTTGTTGCAGTATGTTGGCTTTGTTATACCTACCACAAGAATCCATCCCTACGGTGTGCTCCTCCACGATAAAATCGTGGCCGTTTGNGTCAGCATTCTGCATCGACAAAAACAAAACCATCCGAAATTATTTATTTTGGTTCCCTGTCACAGTCTGTGCGTATAATAATAGTGGAACTCTAGAACTCCGAATCAACCCGATCGTGGCATTTTTTTTCCTCGTATATTTTTTGCTAAAGTAAACTAGCTTTCGCCGAAAACTCTTATCACTATAACAAATCATCTCAATTCCCGAAATTGTTCACACAATGCATGGTTATGGCCCAAAGGCACTAACCGTGGAAACGGCTTAAAATCAGTTGTGCGTAAATAACCATGTGTCGCTATCAATCGATAATTGTAATGGTTTATTGCAGTATGTTGGCTTTGTTATACCTACCACAAGAATCCATCCCTACGGTGTGCTAGCGGTTTAACAAATTATCATATAAATCGTATTGTTTGGTTGAATTCTCAAATGAGCATAGTTAAAATTGTTTACCGAAACACACTTCTGAATTTTAATGTAAACGCAACGTTAACAAATCCTAGCTTCACATCAACAGTGCTCATGTATTCCGTGTTGATCCTTTGTCCCGATAAAAAGCGTGCGAAAATTATGCCGCAGGTCATTCTTTGCCGATATGGTCAGTAATTGCCGGTAATACTTTATTCTGAATCGCATTATCGTTCAAATTAATACATTCTTAGAAATATCATGCAGCAAAAATATAAAAAGCAATGAAAAATATCGGGCTATTACACCCTTTAGATGTGAATTATTAACTTTGACATCAACAAAACAGAATTCTCCGATAATGGTTATTAGCAAGCAAGCACATATATAAATGCATATCAAAAAAGTATCTTTTAAACCTTACAATAATCCACTTAAATATTACTGAAATGGGTTATATAATTTTGAAATGAGAGATAACAAATGTCAACAACTATTGAACAACAGTCACTTTGAACTTCGATCACAAATCAAACATGAAAGAGAATTAAACATTTCATGTATAAACATGTTTTATAACCTGGAAAATACGGTATATAAAAAAGTGTCTGATTTTTGGAATCCCTAAAGTCTATTCGGACTCCTACATTTTTAAAGTAGGGAGTCCGAAGGACTCCTTACTCAGATAAGTTAGTGTCGAACACTGCATATCTTATTGTCACATGTCTAGTTTTATTATGCCCCCGGTAGGGTGGCATATAGCAGTTGAGCTGTCTGTCCATCCGTCCGTTCGTCCATCTGTGTGTCCGTCCGAAAACTTTAACGTTGGTCATAACTTTTGCAATATTGAAGATAGCAACTTGATATTTGGTATGCATGTGTATCTCATGAAGCTGCACATTTTGAGTTGTAAAAGTTCAAGGTCAAGGTCATCCTTCAAGGTCAAAGGTCAAAAAAACAAATTCAGGGGAAGTAATTAGCTTTAAAAAGGGAGATAATTTATAAACCTGCCAAAAGATATATCGAAATTTCATATATGAAACCATACAACTGAAGCATAATCAAAATGACATTTTATGGTCAAGCCAAGCACACAATCATACTTTTGGGCATACAAGTATCTTAGATACTTTAAGGTTACCTGTGAATCTACAGTCACGGTAGTGGCTTATAATTATTTGCTACTAAAAATAGAGATTTGTTAAAGAACAATTATTTTCAAGGGAAGTAATTCATATAATTATAAATCTCATATTATATATTTCCTTACCAAGAATTTAAGTTCTTTTCACAGTTACTGTACAGATTTTGTATTTTGTTTATTTATAACTTAAATGATTGATTTGTCAAAGTTTTTTTTTGAATGATATAACTATCATTTCTTTCCTGTACTAATTTGTGAATGGTAGGTTTCATTACTTACCTGTGGACTTATGTCCATAGATACATGATGAACTGTGGCTATGATCTTTTTGATTAAACCACAGGACTTGGTAGTCAGCGATGTCTGCCT